>JAVJIF010020420.1:0-87174 GCA_038442645.1 Agave tequilana | reverse complement strand
TTTCTTTGTGATTTTGATTTCCATTCCATGGTTTTCTCCACACTTGAGGTACATCTACTTTCTTATTCTATAGGATCTTTGTGGGGAGAAAGAGATAGTTTGTGGTTGTTGTTTAGACCACCAAGTTGTAAACCCAATCTTTTCTTGGCTTTGTGCCTTTGGGTTGTATCCCTCAAGTTGTGAGGTGATCCTTGTGTTAATCCCTCAAGTTGTGAGGTGATTGTTTGTTGGCTTGGAATTGTGCCTAAAGGAGGAGGTTGTGTTTGTAAGGAGAGGAGTTGGGTACTCCTTGTAATTGTTATTGCCCCAAATCCTCGGTGGAGGTTCCCTTTGTGGGAGTCCTTTGTGGACAAGCTAGTGGACTTGAAATCCTTCTGTGTGAAGGCGGGGATGTAGAGCTGGGTGCTCGAACCTTGAAAACATATCTTGTTGTTTGCGCTTGATCCCTTGGCTCTTACTCTCTCTCTCTCTTTACTTTGTGCCTGGCATCAATTCATATTGTTCATTCATAATTGCTTGGCTTATTTGAGTGTGCATCTTGTGTATTGCAATTAGTTTTTAAATTCCGCATGAAGTTCATTAGATTAGCATAATCACCTATTCACCCCCCTTCTAGATGATTTTCATAATTGACATGAATGAAAATTGTGTTGAATGCTCCTTCCACCTTTGCAGGATTCAAAACTTTATATCTTGAAAATTTTCACCAAACTCCAATGAAGTGGTTACATAACTATCAAGCTCATTGTTCGAGCTTGATGAAGATCCCCAGAGTTTTTTGGGCTCTTTTCAATAGTAGTGGTTATCTTCTACTAAGTTTAAAGATATTCTCAACTTTACTACTCGTTTGTTCATGATCGGGGTTATTAATACTTGAACTATATACTCCACTATATCATTATATAAAGCATAAATTTCTTCTTTATTTTACTAAATAAATCATAAACATCTTCATCTACTTGAAGAATATCATAATAAGCCTTCAAATAGCAATGCAATCCATCTAATTTTCACCGTGAATCAAAAACACATGCAACTAAATAAATAGATGAAATTGTTTTAAAATATTCTAGTTATTTATTTTTATTGTTGAATACAAAAAAATAAATTCAAATCATTGTCATGTTTTTCTAGCGCACCACAAATATTTATACACTCAATAAAAAATAAATGTGTTGTCAGATAAAACACACCAAATAAAGTGTAAGTAGCATCATTAAAAAATTTAAGTATTCAAAATACTTTGCATGCATCCCATTGCGTTGGATATAAATTAATATTATTAATATTGTTAACAATAAATTACATAATAATTCTTTATAATCATTACTATCATTAAGTAATTCATAAGTTGAATTCCAGCGGGTTGGAACATCCCGTGAAAATCATTTTGGTCTCATACCTTTTGATTTACAATATTTTTCCCATTCTTTCATTACTCGTGGATGTGTCCATAAATATTGAAGTGCGTGTCTAATAGGTTTAATATAATCTTCCAATTATTTTACATCATCTTGAACATATAAATTGAAAACATGACAAGCACATCTTTGATAAAAAATTTACTCCCAAATGCAGGTTTACAAACTTTTTCTAATTTAGGTATAGATGCAATATTAGCAGATGTATTATCAAAACCAATTGCAAAAATTTAATTAATCAAACTATATTCTTCTAAAACTACTTTTATCATTCTATAAATATTATGAGCAGTATGTCGTTCATCAAAAATAGGCCTGTCAATAGGTCGGGTCTGGACCCGGACCCGACTCGTTTAGACGGGTATGGAAAACTCAGTTCTGGATCCGAACCCGAATACCCGTTTGCCCGTTTACCCGATTAGTAAATGGGTCGGTATGATTTTACATGGACCATACCCGTTTGCCCGTTTACCCGATTAGCAAATGGGAACACTATATAGATAGGAAACACCATATATAGCTCATGTCAGCTAATTAATGTTTGCCAACTGGATTAGTAATGGGGAAGAATAACTAGGGTATGCATTGTTTTCTCCAAATGCCACTTGTCAAACATTTTGTGTGATAGCCATGACTTCTCATAACTTACAGATAGGAAACACCATAACCCACGGGTCCGGGTAAACGGGTCCAGACCCGCGAACCCACGGGTCCGGGTATGGGAACCTAGGTTCTATACCCGCGGGTAAACGGGTCGGGTATGGTACATCCTATAGTAATCGGGTCCGGGTCTGGTACCCACCCGGACCCGACCCGAACCCGACCGTTGACAGGTCTAATCAAAAACTCTGAAAGCAATTACTCTTTTTTGTAAATTCTATTCACAATCAACCCAATGACAAGTGACTCCCATATAAGAATGTTGTTGCCAGTGATCACTCTATATATCGCTACATATAGATACACGCTCATCAAAAGTGATAAAAAAATTATGTAATTCTTTTTTTTTTTTATAAAGCTTATGTAATGTGCGTGTGAGAGTGGTCCTACGCACTCTAGTTGCTTGAGGATTTAATGTATTTAACAGTAATTTATAAAACCTAATTTTTCACCAAAACTAAAATACAAGCGTTCAATGGCAACCATTCATGCTAATCCTGTAAGTCACCTAGAGGGGGGTTATAGGTGACAAGCTAATCTAATGCACAATAATACAGAATTAAAACTAATTATGCAATGTAAAAACTATTATGCAAACACACAACGTATAACCAAAAAGTGTAGCCGAATTCTCAGTGAAGGGATCTGAACTATCTCCTCAAGATTCTTCTAGATTAAGAGTTGGCTCTCTTCATTGAATGCAAGTGTGAGCAAACAAACAACCTACGTATATATACCAATTTAGCACAAGAGAATATCAAGTATATAAGAAACATGAACAATAAGAATATGCAAGATATAAAACACAAGTGAGTTGAGAGAGAGATGAGCAATCGCAAACACGAAAGAATTATTTCGAGGTTCGAGTATACTTGCTCTATATCCCCGCCTTCAACACTATGAAAAATTTTCACTAAAATCGATCCCGCAAGATCACTCGGTGTCGCAACACCTACAACGAGCTCCCTCAAGAACTCTTGGACCCGTAAGTCCCTCACTTGTTCCATCAAGAACAATACATGCGAACCCGCAAGCTCGCCGAGGCTGCAAGCTCTACAACTCCTCCAAATACAGAGTTGGAACACTTGATGATTATTTCTCTTGATCACTAACAAATACTCTCACAAAAAAGAATACTATAGGATGAATATAGTAATGGAAAGCTCAAGCTTGTGTGAGAAAATTAGGTAGATTAAGTGATGGAAAAACTCAAGAAAAAAGCTTTTGAAAACTCAAAAGAATCACTCTTGATAAACTCTCTTTTGATATGATAATGAAGTTCTAAAAACTTGTTAGAAAAACTCTATTGAAGATGATAAAATAAGCTCTTGAAAAACTTGTTTAAAACTCACCCAAAAATCTCATATTTATAGGCCAAGAAAAACTAGCCATTATGGTTCAAAAACTACCAGAAATTTCCTGTCAGTCAATTGCCCGGTTGGCCGACCAACTGTCAAGTTTTTGACCGTTGGAGTCTGGCGGTCGACCGGGGGGTCGATCGACCACAGACCCAAACAATGCAATAGGTCGATTTTCAGCACAGTTTTGAGGCCCAAAAGTTTAGAATTTGGAAATAAAGGAAGAATTTGTAGATCATTAAGTTTTCTTTCTAATGCAACTTAAATAAAATTAATATCATTTCAGCGTAGAACGTTATCAACAAAATAAAAAGGTATCAAACCAGAAACTGTAAAATATTTTAAGAACAAGAACAAATTTCAACTCAATATTTGACATCTTTATCATTTGAGTCAGAAAATGACTATTTAACAAGAAATGTAGTCCTGAAAGTTATATTTGAAATTCAATTTAATTCATACTGATTGAATGTAAGAATAAAAGTTATGGTCAGAAAACTAAAAGGGTGTCGAGTAGATCAGCAGAACGGTCGGCCGCCCGGTCGAACGAGAAAACACGAGAGATCTGCAAACTCAGTCGGTCGACCGGTCGATCGGCCGATCTCTACTGCGGTCAGCCGGTCGATCGACCGAGCTCAAGTCACATGGGTTTCTGCATGTCGGTCGACCGCTCGCTCGACCGAGCTAGCCTTCGGTCAACTGGTTGATCGACCGTAAGCAAATCAAAATCACATCTGAACATCTTTTAAATACATTTTAAATACCATAAAATATTTATAAATCTCACAAAAATAAGTTCATTGAAATATTATGAAGTACAAATATGTGTGAAAAAAACACATATTACAAACATGTGAACTATTTTTTTTGAGATATAGAAATTTAATCATGAAATCAAAATCATGTTTTCTGAAAACTAAAGTTTGTGTGTGTGTGTGTAAGCTGAGCATTCCACAACTAATTTATCCTTTACATTTTATCTAAAAATAAAATTTTAGCACTTACAAATATGACACAAGTCTTGAAAATCTTCTCTTAAAAAATTTCTTCTCCATCTTGACTTGGCTCAAACTTGATCCATGAGCTAGACTCCTCTTTGAATACTTGATGCGATCTTGAGGCGCGGGCTCTTGAATTAACACGTGCTAACTTCAAAACTTGACTTCAAATCTTTTATTGAAGCTAAACACCGACTAAGAACTTGATTGCAAATATGAAACTAAATGAAAACAAGATCATTAGTACTATAACAATATAAGTTAATCATCATCAAAACTAGAGTGATGGACCTTTGGACCAACAAATCCATCTCTATTTTTAACATCAGAGAAATGAAATAATTGAGGGGTAGTGGTAGCGGTAGCGTACCTTGATATTTGAGAATGCGTTTTGTGAGACCGGCTTCACAAAGATGTGCCCTTTCTAGATGCTTTCGAAATGTTCCATAGCCACCGAAAGTGCACCACTTATAAGTTTTCAAACAATAATTGCAATTTACACTAACGACCGTGCCCGACTCATTCTTGATTTTCATAAAATGATGCACAAGAAGATCGAATTTTAATTTTGACTAGCTGCAGCAGTATCTTCTTTGCCTCTATCGCCGGCTTGGATTTCAAATCCTTGGTTTAGAATATTAACTTGCACCTCTTCTTCTGGATGTATTTCCAATTCATCAGTGTCGAGACGGTAATTCATCTCGGTCGATTGTAAAAAATTGAGAGTATCATTTCCGGCGGGTTGACTTTTACCAACCTTGCAAGCCTTTGATCGACGAATTTTCACTTGTCATGGAGAATATAAAATTGAAAAAAGATTATTGAGAGAGATTTTGGTGAGATCTATTAGAGAGAGAGAGAGAGAGAGAGAGAGAGAGAGAGAGAGAGAGAGAGAGATTTTGTAAAGAGATTATGGGAAGAGATTTTATAGGGAAATTATGTAAAAAGATTATGGGGACTTGTAGAGTAGGAGTATTGAAGAGAGATTTCGTAGAGAATTATAGCGAGAGATTGTAAAGAGAAATATTATAGAGAGGTTTGGATTTTGTTGTGAAGGAGAATGAGAAAATATTACAACTCTAAAATTTTAAAAAAAAATGCCGCCAAGCCCAATGGTCCAAAATTGGACCATAGGGACTTGAAGCCAACATTCATTTGAACGTTAGCTCTTGGCTCCAAGACCTTACTGTCCAATTTTGGACCGTTGGGTAGACCCATGGGCCTTGGGGCCCTCAAGCCCTGGGGCTTGGAGCTAACGTTCCGGTTCAGTTTGGAACCGGCGAACCGGTCAGCCGGTCCAGTTCTGATTCTAACATACCAGTTTTTGGTTCGGTTCTCCAGTTTGAACCTAATCGGGGTCGGGTCTAGTCCCAGTCCAACAAAAGAATTATGCGAATTTTCTTACACTATTTTCCAAAACAAGGCGGGCAAGACATGTTCGACGAACAGGGAGACGGTATTTTCTCCCATGGTGGCAAGCAAAGTGATACCCCACATCCCAAGAACATAAAGGCCAAGGCTATCCACAGCACACAAAGTTGCTCCTACCTTTTGTTAGGCATCTTGCTGTCTCTCTCTCTCTCTCTCTCTCTCTCTCTGCATTGCATTATTATTATTTTTCTGTGTCTGCGGACTAGGGGATGACCCAAGTGTTGTTTGTACCGAGCTACAGCGGGCCTCATTTTTTTATATATTACCTTAAATTTCTTTTTATTTTGATTCTTTTTCATATATTGTCTTAAATTTTCTTCTTTTTTTTTTGTTTTACTTTGACAAATTTATTCCACGTTCCGCTCTTAATTTTGTAGAGAATAATATTATTTTATTTTTTGATAAATTCACATAATTTACAATTATACTTTATAAAAAATCAGCACCACGATCACCACCCCCCCCCCCCCCCCCCCCTCAACACACCCACACCCACACCCACCCACCCACCCACACACACACACCCACCCACGCCCAAAAAAAAAAAAAAAAAAGGGTAGGCACTGCCTGAGCTTTGATTGAAAAAAGCCAGCCAGCCCTACGCACATTATTTTCGTCAGTCCACATCTATAGGTCTAGGGTTTTTTCTCTCTCTTTTTAGGGTATGGAGCTGAACAAGGAAATTTTTGTGCTCTTTGTACCTGTGGCCCCCTACCAAATATAGTTGACTTTGTAACAAGAAATCCAGCATGAGGATATCAGGATAATAACCTTTGACTGCTTAAAAATAATAGTATAGATTATATCATTAGGGTTTTGCAAAAAAGAAAAAGAAAAATCCCAAAAAATAAAAGATATTGAACTGAAAACAAAGCAAGAAATCCTGTGCTCAGAGATTCTGCAGCCGCTTTCTTGTTATCATTCGTACTCTTTGGGTTGGGTTTTTTGGGGGGAAAAGCTCTCTCTCTCTCTCTCTCTGCAAGTAATTATTTCAACAAGATCAGAAAAGCTCGTGATGGCCCGAGAGCAACAAGCAAAAGGCATACTCTGAGATAAAACCCAGCAGAGGAATTTGTCTCTTCTTCTCACTTTTAGTATGAAGTCATTAAATACTTTTTCTTTTCTTTTCTTTTCCTTTTTTCTGTAGAAAGCCCATTACATAATTATTATTTTCTTTCTAGTAGATATATATATATATTTTTTTTTGGAAATTGAAGTGTTAGTTTCAAAAGAGAATAATATTACATCAAAAAGAAGTTTCTCAAGAGAATAAAAGGAGTTGCTATTGGCATACAGGACTCTATTGTAAAGGGAACCTTCTCTCATTTTTTTTTCAAGCTATATGTTTATCTCTTTCTCTTGTGCACATATTCGCATATGTGTTCCAAATATTCATCACTAGCTCGTACGTATGTTTCTCTCTTTCCCTCGTGTATATAAACACATGTGTGTTCACATTTTATCTCTATAGCTGATGAAAAAAAGGAGCGCAATAGGATGAAGGAATTATAATAGCAGAGAAGAGAAGCAGAAGGAGAGATGGCAAGGAGCAAAAGGAATCCAACAAGGAGTTCGACTACGAGAGCGTACATCAGATCTAAGGATCCTCGCTTGAAATGGACCCCTGAACTTCACCATGCTTTTGTTGTAGCCATTGAAAAGATTGGAGGGCCCGAGAGTATGTATCAAATTTTTTGGTATTTTCTTTTTTTAATTTTCTAGCTGTTTTTCTAATGTTTGATTAATTATATGCAGAGGCTACCCCCAAACTAATTCTTCTTGTGATGAATGTGCAAGGCCTTACTATCTCTCATGTCAAGAGTCATCTGCAGGTCTTTTTTTCCTTCACTTTTTTTTTATTACATTTTTCATTTACAAATTCTATGTTTTGTATTTGAAGAATATATTTCCTTCTCCTTTTTGACTCATCGAAATATCCCCTGTATTCTTCTCCCTTCAGATGTACAGAGGTGCAGTGAATGACGTGAACAAGAAAGGTATTTTAATTCTAGGTGTTTATAAGCAATGCATGGATTTATTTTTATGATTGATGTTTATCTTAAGTAATGTTTGAATTATTTTATCTTACTTTTCAAGGCCAATAGGATTTTTTTTTTTTTTTTTGATTCGTTACATGCATATTTTTCTACTTTTTCCTCGTTCAAAACCTTATCTAAGTGTTTCACTATTTCTTTTTATTGCCTTTTTGAAGTATATTTTAAGCCGATCGCATGCATTTCAGATGAAAAAGAAAAGAATTTCCTATGGCCCTATCTATTACCTATCTAAGATCTCATAGACGATTGTCAAATTCAGGAAAAAGAATTAATGACTTGTTTAGTTTTCACTAGTATTTTTTTTCCTGAAGAAAAACACGTAGACTAACATCATAACTCCAAAATAGGGAAAGGAAACCATCAAACAACTTAGAAAAGAAACTCCCACAAAAGAGAATAAAACACTTAGTGCACAGTCATTAATCACAACAATAGCCTCCGTGAACTTTTTAGTATAGCCTTCATGTCTAGTTTTTGTAAGCTAGGAGCGAGCCTCTAAGAACTGCTTATCGAGCCCAACAAATTTTAGTTCGAAAATCCCCTTACTAGTACATCGTGGATGTGGAGATGGAAATGAAATACCACTTGAGCAATGCTCAGTTGGCGTTTTCATTAGTATTTTTGTAAGACTGTGATTTTGGGAATTGTTATTTTACTTGCCAATCACATTAATTTAAGTTATCTTGAAAATATCAGGGTTTTGGTGATACTTGTTTTGTTCCCAAATAGTTTTAGTTAGTACCACTACAGTTTATAACTTTTTGTTTTAGAAGATGTCGATAGGCAAAAAACAATTTGTTCAAGATAAGTGAGTCTCTCACGAGATGTCCTAGGGTTAAAGATGAGACTACGTTATCTCTTCCAAAAAAAATGAGAAAAAGATGGTAAAAACCTGCCTCGTGTGAAGAAAAAAAGTATCAGAAGTAATAGTGTTGTTACAGTAAGGGATTGAGTTCCCCACCAACACGATTCAACACTCCATGAGACTGATGACCTCGACCATACAAAATAAAAAATACAAAACGAGAAGAAAAACACTAGATTTAATGTGTTTGGGACAAATTCAACCTACATCCGCAGGGAAAACATCGAGAGAGATACAGTATAAAATATGTAGAGTACAAGAGAGCAATCATATACTCCAATCCTCTTTTCCTGATACAAGTATAAATATTTGTTAGTTTCTAGGATCATTCTGACAACTAATCAATATCACCGATCTAATTAGCCAGGTCGGTGAATATCAGGTGGGAGGTTTTCCGTTCAATAGAATATTCCTTAATTAAAAAACCACCTTTCAATTACCTTCCTTGGTTAAACACCAATTAGACTGGTATAAGTCAGTCTCAATATACTGAATATCAGTATAACCCCTATATAAAGAAAATTAATTCACTTATACAGTACTTGGAGTGAGGTACGCTTATAGCGAATCTCCTTAAGACAATTACGTACCCCGCAACGGTGCTAACGGGTTACTGGACACGGTCGAACCGTAGTTAACCAGTACCTTCAGAGGAGGAGCACCCACTGTAGAGAAAGAAGAAAGGTAGAAGAATATTCTTCTTTAGAAGTCACAAATTCTGTTGAATTTTCTGAGCCTTCTTTCAGAAGAAATTTCAGAATCTGTTGTTAGTCGCTTCGGGATCCTAGTTGCAGAATTCCCACTTCCTGTTGGAAGTCACTTCGAGCCTGAGTTGCAGAGAGCCCCCCGAGCCCGAGCCCGGCCCGGCTCCAGTGGCGGCACGCGCGGGCATGGTTTCCCCCTAATCGCGCCCGAAAACTCCAAGTACCCAAAGGGCACACCCTTTGTTCCCAATTTTCTCTATTTAAACATTTTAAACTTCTATCCTATGGTCAATGTGGGACTAAATGCTTTTAGCTACCTTTAGTCTCCTTTTGGCTTTGAATTAGGCAAACTTTAGATTTGAATACCTCATTCATTCGAAGTCGGAATTGAACATGTGAATATGCCACGTTCATCCCTAATAGAAAGAGAACACACTCCAACCATTATCCAATTGATTCTATCAACAGATCTCGCTGTAATTCAACTCAAAAATTCACATATATTCTTTATATTTCCCAACAATATTGAGCACTCATCTCATCAAATATTAAATCAATAAATTGATGAAGTGTATTGTTCTCATGGCATCTTTTCTTGGCTTGATTTACAAAGAGGTTTTAATGGCTCTCTTTACTCGATTCTTTCTCTCTTGATCTTTATTTTTTCCTCCAAAGAGTTTACCTCTTCTCTTTTTTTTCTCTCTAAACTTTAAATTACCAAACTTCTTATAAAGAGCTTGATTACCCTGAACATTGAGAAATATCTCGAACTGTCGATCTCAATAAATCAACCATTGTGAAAATCCCTTTAATTAGTCATGGACTTGCTCTTGAAAATAAGACATTTTCTTAATAATTTTCATCTTGGCTTATTTTTAAGCCTTTTAAACACAAAAGATTTATTTTTTCCAACATCAATTCTTACTTCATCATTATAGAAAACATATCTTGAAGCTTTTACTTTATGCCCCTCTCCTAAGGCTCATCACAAACTAGGTGTCACGACGTATATGAACATAAACATGTCCACCTTTGATGTTGATCCCATATGACACCATCCTGCCTCCACATTGCATGGAGTTTTCTGACCTTGATCTTAACATAGATTCATTGTGTTCACAACATAACTTCACAGACAACAGTGCACGTGCATCGTATTCCACCTTAACTTCAAATTCTCTATACTGCATGGAGACACCAGTGATATTATTTCAACCTTGGGTCCAAACTGGAAGCACCTTTATAAACCTAATGATTGCCATCCCTCACATACAAATTTATGTCTGAACAACACCTCTTCCAAGCTATGAAGTTGCAAATTTCTGTATGCGTCAATTGTGCTACTTCATACTTGTATTCCTACATCTTTCAAATTTGGGCTATAAACTCCCTTTGTATCACTACTGCCACTAGTCAATACCTACTTTATGATGTTTTTCTTGCTATAGGACTCACTGTCGGTCTTGAGGTTAACCGCCATCAAATTTGTCATGGTCACACACCTTACACAAACACTTTCATTGTCATGGTCTTTCATCCATCATTTTTTATTATCCGCCTATTTATTGATGTTTGCTTCTTGAGACTAACCGTCTTCACAGGCTAATCGTGTCACGATTAGCCTGTCTCAACTTCTTCCTCGTTCAACCACCTAACACAATCTCAAATTTTGTACAAACTCCTCCATCTTGTTTATCGATCTCGGATGCAACGTCATAGCTCTGATACCACTTGTTATAGATTGAGTTCTCCACCAATGATCTTAACACACTATGAAATCGATTACCTCGATCATGCAAGATAGAAAACACAAACATGAGAAGAACATTATATGTGGTTCGACCAATCCGGCTTACATCCACGGGGAGAGCATCGAGAGAAATGCACTAACACATTGAGTACAAGAAAGCAATCACACGCCCCAACCTTCTATTCCTGATACAATCATAAATGTTGAGCACTCATCTTACCAAATACTAAACCAATACATTGATGAAAAGTACATTTCTCGTGGCGAATCAATCACCCATTAATGTCGAGCTTCTTTTCTTGGCTTGGTCTACAAAGAGGTATTCATGGCTCTCTTTACTCGATCCTCCACTCTCTTTCTTGATCTACATTTTTGCCTCTAATGAGTTCTCCACCTCTTCTGCTTTCTCTCTCTAAATTCTAAATTACTTAACTTCTTTTAAAGGGTTTAATAACCTTAATCATTGAGAAAGATCTCGAACTTCGATCTCAATAAGTCAACCATCGCGAAAATCTCTTTAATTAGTCTTGGGACCCACTCTTTAAAATAAGATATTTTCACAATAGTTAGCGAACTTAGAACTTAATTGAGCTAGAAACTAAACCTATACCCTTCGCACTGGTGTAGCCACAACTTTAAATTTTTTTGGTTTTCTTTTTTTTTTTTTTTGTTTGTGGGGGGGGGAGTGACAGCGGTACATCTTACACCAATCTAAATGCTTTATCGGTCGCCCCTAAGAAAATAACTAAGAGAAAATGATGGATGCAACATCTTTTCTTTTTGTGAGGGTAATATAGTAGTATTAGACTTTTATCATATGAGATGTAGTCTGAAAAATATTAAATATTTTCTAAATTGAATATCTTAAAATATATTTTCTCAAATATATATGGATATTGAATTGATAAAATATGTGATTATAAAATTTGTTCAGTCTGATTAGAAAAAATATCAGTTATAACTCTAATATGTTTAAATTGAATTCCCAAAAACATCAAATATTTATATCTAAATTAAAAATTTTAAAATATATTTTCTCAAATGTATGTGGACATTAAATAGATAAAACATGCTATTATTATATTTGTTGAAATCTGATTCGAAAAAAAATGTCAGTTATAAATCTAATTATTATCTTTTATAATTTCTTTTCCTTTATTTCATTTCTATCATGTGTTGAGGGCTTGAGGGGAGGAAAAAACTATAAGCCCTAACATGTCCTTTGGATCCATTAAAAGTTGTGTTGAGGAATTAACAAATAAGAGATAAAGAAAAAATAGAAAGAATAATAGAAAATTAACTAAAGAGAGGAAAGAAAAAATAGAAGAGGAAGAACTGGGCTCTCTCCCAGGAGAGTTGAAACAAATGCCACTATCCTACATGTTCACTTTATATTGTTGACTAAGAATAAATATTTTGTACCAGAGGCACAAATGAGTAGGCATATTCTACAAAATAGCCTTAAAATGAAAATAAATTTAAAAGGACCTAGCTAGAAAATATGAAAATGTTGCCTCTGTAACCCAATCCGCAGACCTATAACCTGACTCAATATCATAAGTAGATAAAATCAGCATCCTTTATTATACCCACTTCAATAAGAATGAATTATGTGGGGATCATCATTGTTTTAGTGCAAGATAAATGTTGGATGAAAAATAATACCTTTTTTCTTTTATCTGGGTAACATTTTCTTATCGGATTCAAATTTGGACATTACTTAGATCCGACCCGTTTACATCCCTAGTCCTAAGCTTTTCTTACCCATCATCTTTGCAACCCACAGAAAGAAGGAAACGACCATGTAGAGGCAATGGTGGCAATTCTGGTCAGCAGCATCATGATCCTTTGCACTCTCCTCCAGGCCCCACAAATGAAGGCCAGTTTCAAGATACCAGCTCTGTGGAAAGGTTTGAGCCTTTCCACTTAATTCTGTTTACAATGTAGAGACAAGATACAGTTTCAAGATACAAATTTTTTTCCCCCTTCTTCACTTTGATTTGTGCATGTGAATTCTTATTAGGCTTAGAATTGAGCCACATTGCACCTCAAACGCCTTGGAATGCAACTCTGCTGGTGCTCAGCAGAGAGATTATTTACTGGAGACTGGTTCCTCATCAGATGATGTTGATCTTGCTCCTACCAAACTGACATCTCTTCTGATTGAGGAAGAATCTAACACTTACAAGGTAATAATAAGGAAAATTAACACCCTTTATTTATTCGAACTTAAAAATCTTGTGCATCTCTTTGGCAGTTTGAAACTGACTATAAAAAGTTATGGCATTTACTAATCTTCCATTGTGGTTCATGGTGTACACTGCATTGATGTAATATTGAGTTATATGGGCACTTCTAATTAGAGCTAACTATAATATTTAACATGCAATGCTATGAATCTATGATAAATATTTGAGGATAAAACATTGGGGATTTTTTAAACATTATGAGTCCTTATTTTTTAAATAAGATTTATGCTTGAAACCAGTCTCTAATTTCATAGAGAGGCACCAATGAAGCAGATTCCTTGGCTTATTGTAATGTCATCATTGTAATGAAACTGAGGGATCCATTTCTATTGACCACAGGAACATGATCAACATCTCACGCCTACTCGCATGCCAACACCTGAAGGAATGAAGGAAACAGAGAAAGCCGATGACTGCTCGCTGTTGCTGTCATTGTCACTGCCAGAACAAAGGACAGCGTTGCCAAGTGGGAGCAGTAGCACTTCCTCTTCCTCTTCATCGAAAAACTTGAGTCGCCGCGATAAATTAGATGGTGGAGGAGTTAATTTAGATCTTTCCATGTTCAGGATAGGTTCTTAGTTTGTTGAGGAATTTTGCATGTCCATGAGCCTCCCCCTGTAAATATTTCATTTTTGTTTATGTGGATATTTAGTTTTTTATTTGTCATTAGCCTCAATTTAACATCCTTGGCATCTATAGAGAGAGACATGGATTTTATCTTATGTGAGATGAATATATGACCATGATTTTAGGAGAGCCAACTATATACTACACTGTTCGGAGCTTGGTTGTGAATGAAGTGGGTGGGCTTTCTGAAATGCAGGAATCAAAATCAGAGGTTCACTCTAAATTGGCTCTCTCTTAATTGTTTCAAGAAATCATTTTTTTCTTTCTTTTCCACAATTCTTGTGCAGGGTTAGGACGAATATCGAAATGAAAAAAGAAAAAAGAAATTTGCTATCATTCCAATAGTAGATCTAGAATTTTTTTTTTTTTTTTGTTTTAATTAGCTTTTCTCTGAAACCTAATTAGATTATAAAGCTCGGAATTGGGGTTTCTTTGGTGATTTGCTGATAGATGTGAATGAACGTTAAAATGCTCTCATAAGTTGCGAGGCTCGTTGCCTCTCATTCTCACTTCTCTTAGAACAAACTGGCTTGACTAAGCTTGCTTGTTCCTGATCCTGCTCGGTATTTGACTCGTATGAGCTAAAGATCATTGACATTCTCGGCGAAGTATCAGAAAATACCCATGAATGTTAACATGTTGCGCTACATCTCTTGAACCTCAAATCACTAGATTGAAACATTCTTTTATCTGTCTACTGTGGGCAAAAGGAAACCCCAAAAAAAAAAAAACCACCAACTTCTACCACTGAACTCAGAACTAGCAGGTTATTCAGCAAATTTTGACGAGCACAGATATTGAATAAATATTCTTGATTGTGTGAGCTGGATCACATTGCACGCCAAGTCGCAACTTTCAGAGACTGCTAGACATAACTTGTTACAAAATTTTGATCAGAAATACACGCGGACAGATGGATTGCAGTTTCATCCTGCAAAATAAAAAGGATTTCAGCCTTCATGAGGTTGCTTCAGTTATCACTGACCGTCTCTCTGCAGGCTCGAAAGGTATGGGTCTGGTTGGGGCAGGCAGTCGGCCGATGCTATCAACCTTGTCCTTCTGCTTTGGTGAGGGTCGAGCCGGTTTTGGCAATAGGCGCCGCTTCTTTGCAAACCACTCCGGTTTGATCAGTGCCCGAAGACCCAGTTTGTTGTAAAACACCTTCCTCACTGAACCACCTAGTGCTTCAACAGCTGCTTTTGCCCTTGCTGTGACCCTACTCACCTGTGCAGTTAAAGTTCAAATTTATAGTAAAGCTTCTATCCGTCAAGTGCTTTGTTTCGGGAACAAGATTTCTTTATCCATCTTTAAAGTAGTTTAGGTTGTTAAACAAAAAAATTTAGAATGGCGAGGCAATAGCACAAGATGTGATGCATTTATCTTTCTTAAAAGTAGTTTAGGTTGTTAAACAAAGAAATTTAGAATGACAAGGCAATAGCACAAGATGTGATGCATTATTATACCACTGATGAAACATGACAAGAATTGCTGACCAGACCAATGGCTCCAAAGAGAAGATTCTCAAGTCTCAACAACAAAAATAAACAAAGACTTTATCTTAATTCCCAAGAATTGCATGCCTAACTGATGGCCATACAGAGAAGATTCACAGTGATGACCAAAAAAAAAAAAAAATCATTTATCTCAATTCCCAAATATCTCAATGCTTTTCTTCCATTCAGCTCTGCAGAAAGGCCACTTCTACTGTTGCAATAACAACTATAATATCCTATATCACACTGCCTCAATTCAGGTATATTGTAACCCCTATGATTACATCATAGCCCTTCCTTTTTACCATTATTTTATCACTCACTAGTGCAGTAGTCTGTCATTGTCTTAGAACCATCTCAAGTGATTCTCATCATCTTGTCTTTAAATTAAAGGCTACCACTAACCTCTTTGGCGAAACCAATTTCTACTCATATTTTTTATAAATTTATAACATTGCCGCTCATCCATGTAGATACTCATTTGAGCAGAAGTCATTTTTTGAGCACGTGTCTTAAAGTGCACCAGTATGACTAATAAAGAATGTAGGTCCTATCGTCCATTTTCCACTGCAATTTACAAGTATTCTACAATTACATAGCACTCAAGGACTTCTCCCACTGCAAATATGTTCTTTGTTGAGAATCTTCCCCGCTGACATTTTGTCTATTGCTGAGTTAGATGCAAGGGGTACTCGGTATCCTCGTATGTAGGGTCTAAATACCTTTTTTGTTGGCCAAAAAAAAAATACTGAAAGCTTACCTCAATATGAATTGGCCATTTAATGAGTTCGGCACCACGCCCCATGAGTCTAACACCATCTTTTATCTGCTTCCCTACAGCACCTGTGTCCTATGATTGCACAATATCAAAATTAGTTAAAACTGAAGTACGTGAACTTAAGAGAGTTAAATTCAATAACACTTCAATACCTTGAGGTTTTTCATTGTGATAAGCTCTGATGAGTCAATATGGCCTGCATTTATGAGTTTTGCAATTTTTCCCAACCCAACAGGCTGTTTGATAGAGAAATAAAATGAAATATTAATTCCAGAATAAACATAAGTTATCAATTTCACTTAAATGGTGGAGATACGAAGCAATTCTTGAAAACAAGCTATAAATTAAGATCTCTACCAATATAAAACATAGATATGAGATGTTAACAGCTGCCATAATAATAACACTTGTAGTTATATCTACATCCCCCACCCCACCCCCTCCTCCTGCGCGTAGCATCCGGTAATGACTGAGATTGATCAAGAATTATTATTCCATATAATTGGGGAGACATGATGTCTAAGCTACCAGCAGCCATAAGTTGGGATTATATCCTGAGAGGGGTCAAAGATTGAGAAACATTAAAGCCCCCTTCCAAATGAAAACAGGAAGGAATAGCTATGGAAATTTGTTAAAAATTGGATTAGAGCCACCTGTAGCTGTTACCAAACAAGCACTAAGAACCCTTCTGGGCATCCACGTAAAACTTGACAGTAACCCTTCCAATTTTAGACAGTAGAGACGGGGCAGAAATTCCGAAGTGTTAAGAGGACCCTTACAAAATGAAAACAGTTAATAATTATGCAAATTTCTCAATACTCAGATTAGTACAAGCTCTTGCAAGGTTTAGGTTCTACTGATGTAGTACCAAGAACCCAGAAGTACATTTGCTTTAAACTTCAAACCTCACCCTACATATAAAAGAGGGGGACGTCAACGAATGATGTCTACAAAGAGATTAGCAAATGCAGTTGGCCCACATGGACAGATGGGGAGAGCAAAAAAGAGCAATAACAGGTGATGTTTGCAGCAAGCAGGTCAGCAAGGAAGATGGAGGAAAGAAAAAGGGAAGTTTTGGAATGAGACCAGAGGGTAGTGAAAAAAGAGCTATGGAAGAAAGGACCCAAACCAAGTATCTCGAGAAGCTTACCGTACTGCACCACAAAGAAATGCCAAAAACAAGCAAAGACGTTAAGCAGTGGAACATCTCATACCAAAGACAAAAGCATTGCAACTTTTGCCTACGACACAGAATTCCGACACAGAATTCCTGCAAGTTTTGCAGTCCCCAAACAATCCACGGAGGTATCCCTTGAATTTAACATAGATCCCAACTTTCCCTCTATCCTCCTCCTATGACAAAGATTCCTATTGCTGCTTCTCTACTCCAATTTGCAATCTTAAGTTTCACTTCCCCTGGACCCAACCTTTAAGAAAATCATTGTTGGAACATTTTTTTGAGTCTCCTCAACTTTGGTCCCTAAAGATCAATTTATCATTCTCATCTGACATTCTTCCTTCTCAAATGTTAACAATTGTTTCTGTACCTAGATCATTAAGATTGGTCAATAGGAATCCTAATGTTAGTTATTCCATGTGAACTGCAGTTTTTATACCAATACACATAACAATGCATTTGTTGTGTCATACTCCAATAAATTGTTAAAGTCAGGAGTAAGGGCATCCTTGAAAATTTTAACTGATTAAACAGGCTTTAAAGAAGAATGATCCCTCAAATAAGGCCTTGTACATTATTTTCACATTGGTCTTACTTTTGAAAAGTAAAATTTAATATTGATGAGAGAAAAAAAAAAATCTTCAAACTCTCAATCTTGTGTAAAAGTCTCACTCAATCTTGCCAAAGTATTCCTTGCTCCCTTCAATATCCTCTGAATTCTTGACTGCAGAATGGTTAATTAACATGCATGTAGTTCGAGCTACAACATGTGGACTCATCTTCACTTGATCCAAGAAGCTTCTTAACACTCCAATAGCCAAAAGTTGATCATAGTTTAATTCCACATTGGTTTAACTACAAATATCTAATATCGGTCTTTCCTAACTATAAGCCTTGCAAAACACAAAGAATGCAAGAATATACCACAGTTTTTAAAGTTGTTCTCCAAGAAAATCCTCAAAATTCTTTCTAATACACTACATTAATAGCCCAAAAAACATTTTAACTGTAGCTAATGACTAGGGGAACTTTGGAATTGACTCTTCAGAAATGCCCTACAATTGAACCCTTGAACCACACTCATCCTGTCGACCATATACTCAACAAACCCCTCATCTTATTGTTTCCAGGATTTAGTTTCTTTTTGTCTTTTCAAGAGAAAAAACCTTTTCCATTCCAATCCACAATCCTTAACATCTCCTTATTGGAAGATCAACAATTGTTTAAAGTCTCCATCTCCCTCGGAGGAATACACGATTATGTAATTATCTTTTCATTTGACCGAAAGGAGCGAATTTTACGGGTCACTAGTCACATTCTAGCAACAAGGTCAATTCCACATTAATCATCACATGAACGAAATGATGTGATTTTGTACTTTCTTTCGAACTATAGCGAAAGAGACTTGTGATCATTTTGTTCCAATTCTTTTGTGGATTGTTCTGTAGAGAGAGATTTGTTCAAACTGATTTGTGATATTTAAAGTGCATTAAAAGCAAACAAACAAACGATTCTGAGTTTTATTATCTATGCATCAAATAGTTATAAAACAGACAATAGAAAGTAGCAAGTTTTTTTAGATTTATAGCATCTCCAAACCCAACCGAAATTCATGCATAACAAGTTGCAATCATATATCAAAACAAATCAATACTTTTATAACTACTTGATGCATGCGTAGGGAAATTAAAATATTGATTTTCTTCTTTTAATAATTCTAGAAGGTCTAAATATTGCAGAGCACCTTGAAAGGAGTGGATATGCAATCTGAATAGGATTTGCATCCAAACCCTCACTAATCTTAACCATAACCTCACCTAACCACCCTTGATGTTGTTGTCTATTGGACGAGTCAATTTCCTTTTAAAGCAATTAATTGAACCTTTGAATTTCAAATTGCAAAGCAATTTGAACGAAGTGGATACGAAACCATTTGCATTCAAATCCTCACTAACAACCCTAATATTATCACCTCTATCATCACCATCATCAACGTCCTCCTCCAGTGCCAATACCTCATCCTCCTTCATCTCCATATTCACCACCGCAACCGCCATCATCAACTCCTCTTCCTTATCACTAATATCAATACCACCCTACCTAATCCAGAATCCTAATCTAACTCTTAACCCAATTTATAAACCTAATCTAACCAAACCTTCTTTTTCTTCCTGACACCATCCTAGCCCAAAACTTTAACCAAGCCCTAAGCCTAACCAACACAATTCTAATTAGAAACGTCAAACAAAAAGTAACATGATAACCAAATCATTGATCACCTCAGTAAATAAGCCAAGTTGACTGACCAAATACTCGACTGAAGAAAATACATCTTGCAAACCAACCCACTAGCTTTACATTAGAGATGTTGATAAGGTTTATGATGTGCAGGGGACTACAAGTATGTAGCGATATGGAAGCGTTGTTAATGATCACATTAATGATATGAGTTCATCTTACCTTTTTTATTCTATATTATTTAATTCCCGAAGTTTCTTACCTTTCCCCTCATCAGGTTCTCCCAAATTAGTCGCTTACTAAAAAGTAGATCAAGCGTCACTTTCATTCTTGTAATAAGGCTCTGCTCAAAAATCATTATAGTGCTTTTTTTCTAAAAACATATCCATAGAAGCCCGGATTGAATGTACAACAATATTTTTGAGTTGAGCCTTACTATAAGAGGGGAGGCACCACTTGCTGCACTTTTCAGTAAATGAATAAATCGGGTGAACTTAGAGAGAGGGGAGTAGGAAGATTGGGGGGAAATGGACAAAAATGATTAAAAATTCCAAGGAAAAAAAACTACCATTCATTAGTCACATGATAGGCAAAGACAAATAAAGAGAAATTTGTCACATGATAAACACGTGACAACCCTCAAAAGGTAGACTAATGGATGGCAGTTTTTTTTTTTGAAAATTTTGAGAATTCTATGGTACTATTTTGAGATTTTAGAAGTTTAAAGGGTTATTGGGGAAAACCATAAAAGTTCATGGTAATTGAAAATTAGCCTAAATTAATCATAAATCTCACTATAAGTAAAAAATGGTGTTGTTTTTACAATATTAACTCTTTTGCAGCCCAACATATTGAAGACCTTCAGCTCAAAGTATCGCCTGCGTAGGACTGAAATTCACAGCTTCGGATACCCTGACCATGGTTCCAAATATCGGCCAATAGGACCAATATATCGCCTAATACATCATTTTTAAGGCCAGCCGATATGATACAATGAAGTTTATCGATCGCATTAGTTTGTGCTCATATCGGTTGATATCACCCGATATTAGTTAATATATCACCAACATGAAGTGGCCTGACATCACCCGACATTGGATTAATTTTATTATTTGGGTTTTTTTTCTAACAGACCGGCTTGAGCCCACTTTCTAGCCCAAAACCCAATCCCCTTGTTTCCTCAAATTGGGGAATTCAACTCTAATTTGGTCAAGACTTCAATCTTCAACAAACAAAGTTTGGGATTTGTCTTTTTAATTTTGCTATCGCTTGGTTGAAGTTTGCTACTATTTATTTTTTATGGTGTCATGCAATTTTCTTAAGACTTGGTTTGGTACTTTTTGATAGAAACTTAGGAACAATTAGTGATGTTTTTTGTTGTGTTGTTATATTATGCTATTACTAACTTAGGAACTAAAGACTTGAGAGTGTTTATTAAATATAAAATAGTTTATGACTATTAACTTTTATTGTTTATTTATGTTGTTTATCTATGCTATGAAGGGCAATTTGTGATTTTATTTTATTGCATTGTGCTTATAGATTTTATACTTGAATGCTTTTCATGCATGTCGTGACATATTTATTAAATAGATGGCATATAGAACTTTAAAATTATCTTTAGGTTATTAATATTTATGTGTACAAAATGTTTAATATGGACATCTGATATTGATCTCACGTCCCCGATATATCACATGATATCAACTATCAAATATGAAAAAGGTACCAACTAATATGAACCAGATAAGATATCCGGTATCTAAAACCTTGACCCTAACTACAACTAACATTATCAAAATTAACACAGATACCAAAAACCAAGTATACGAAGTTAGCATTGAAGAATAATTCAAGGGGGCATTCATTTAGTGAAGAAAATTTATAAAATTGAAGTGCAAACACATGTTCGACTGCAAATAATGTGAAACAGAGAAAAGAAAAGGAGAAAGAGAAGGGTTCTTTCTCACAGTTCTTAAGAAACAGAGAAGTGAAAGGGAAAGCCGATGCCAACTTGATAGTTAAGCATGGTCATCGAGCAGATCTAGCAAAGTCCACATGAGATATGCAAGGTTAATCAAGATCCAACAAGTCCCTTCATTTTCTTTCCAACCAAACAGTAACTATGCTCTGTTATCCAAGTAGAATGTAACTGTCAGGGCTCTCTACAACCCTCAATCCTTAACTCTGGCTATTCCAAACTGCCAACTCACCATCAAACTAAACATAAAATGACACAAGATAATGTATGAATGAACAAGAAAAGGATAAAAAGGAGAGGAGAAAAAATAGAACTGGAAAACCGATAATCTGCAGGTTCACATTAGATTCTACACATGTTCTTTCAATTACTAATAGAAGGTAAGGATCACACATCCTATCCCCCATCGTAAACAGATGCTTCTAATAAATACTAAAAGACATCCAATGCTAAATAATAAACGATAAGAAACTAATGATTTGCGTATCTCATCAACAGAAATCACCACCAGAAATGACACATGTAAAGACCTTAGAAGGTTCAGACCTTACTTATATGTTAGAACTTAATATAGAAAGTGACAAAATTGAGTTCTTCTGCAGCTAAAAGCAACAAATTTATCTTCTGAATCACAACTATTCCACAGCAAAAAAGCGAGCTATAATCAGTCTGCATTTCAGAATCCTTTCTCTGCCTACCCCAATTCCAAAATGCCATCACCATCACTAAAAAGTAGAAACTTTTTGAAGAAAATTTGCTCTACTTATAAACAAACAAGAGAATCATTCAATTAATGAAAATCCGCACACTAACACAGCCCAAAATAACCAAAAAAATTAATGTCAAATATCAATAAACAAATATAACCTAATCTAATCCAATTCACGTGCAAAAAGGTGAGATTTTGATGATTCAATCGATCACCTGAAACTCGAGGCTGAATCGATTCTTGAACCCTCGCTTGGGCAACCGCCGCCTCAACGGAGTCTGCCCTCCCTCGAACCCGAACTTCATCGTCCCTCTCGCCTTTTGCCCTTTATGCCCTCGACCCGCAGTTTTTCCCTTGCCCGATCCGATTCCCCTCCCCTTCCTCGTCTTCTTCTTCCTTGCGCCCTTGTTGTCTCTCAGATCGTTCAGGCTCAATAGGCTGACTCTAGCGGGAGAGGATCCCATCGCCATTGAGCTGTAATAGGATCTGATGATGATGGGATTGGTAATGGTTGGAGATTGTGGGTCTAGGGTTTTGGCTAGTGAGAAGAGAGATGGGGCTAGGGTTTTGGCGATGATGGAGGAAGATGAAGAGGAATGGGGGAGGATTGGGAGCTTGGAGAGGTGAAAGAGTCGCCGGTACATCGTCGGAGCTGGGGAAGGAGCATTCCCAGGGGAGCCGGGGTTTATGTGAAGCGAGAGGTACAGGAGTCCGAGGTTTACTGAAGGAGAATGTTTTTGTTATAAATTGCAAAAGATAAATTGCAGTTTGTCCCCACTATAGTCAGTACTCCCACACGTATTGCAGTTTGCCCCCTCAGAGCATCTCCAACCCACGCCATTTTTGGCGTGGGTTGGGCTGGCGCCGGCTCCAACCGGCGCCAAGCACCCGGCAAAATGCCGGGTGCTACAGTATCACGTCAGATTTGGCGTGGTACTGTAGCACCCGGCATTTTGCCGGGTGCCATTTTTTTTAATTTTTAATGCTTTTTTTTTGTTTGTTTTTTTAGTTTAGTTTGTTTAGAGTTTTTAGTTTTTAAGTTTAGATTTTTTTGTTTAGTTTAGATTTTAAGTTTAGATTTTAAATTATTTATAGTTTTTAAGTTTAGATTTTTAAGTTTAGTTTTAGTTTTATATAAAATGCAAGCTTAATTTAAATTTTCATAGTTGTTATAATTGAATATAGTAGAATTAAAAAGTAATTTCTTAATTTCATAAATAAAAATATTAATTGATTATTAAAGTTAAATATTAAATATTATATAAATTATTAAAAAGTTTAATACATTTTAAACTATTTTAATAATATAACCCAATTTACTTAAATTATCACATAATATGTTGATAATAAAAATTTGATACAATAATAAAAAATAATAATAATAAAATATGTAGGGAATATTCCATTTGGAGTGGAAAATGGAGTGATGGGTTGGAGAGAGTTTAGTGAACGCTCCATTTTGGAGCGAAAGTACGCTCCAAAATAGAGCGTTGGGTGGAGATGGTCTCAAGGGCCTCAACCATGGAATTCTGGATCGGGCAATTTTTTTAAGGGCAGTTTTTCAAATCAGGCCTTCTTTTAAAAATAATTTCAAAACTAATCCTCTTTAAAAAAGTTCTCAAAAACAGACCAATCGACACATCAGTGCCACGTCGGTTCGGCCGCTAATGTGGCGCTGGCGCTGGTGGGGGCACTTTTTTGTTCAGGCGGGGTTGTCAATACTGGCCTAAACAATTTTTTTTTTTTTGAGTTGTATTCGCTCGATCGAGATTATCATTCCCGATCGCACAATATATATATATATATATATATATATATATATATATATATATATATATATATATATATATGGAGTTGATCCTTTAAGTACGGTTCTCACGGATTCCTGTGAGAACTTTCACGTGGGTTGTCGGATCTGACAGATCAAATCAAATAAAACTAGATCTCTATCAGATCCGACGGCTCACGTGAAAGTTCTCACAGGAATCTGTGAGAACCGTTCTTAGGGGATCAACTCACTCTCTCTCTCTCTCTATATATATATATATATATATATATATATATATATATATATATATATATATATATATATAGAGAGAGAGAGAGAGAGAGAGGTTATTGTACCTCAGCCGACGGCTGAGAGAGTTTCTCAGTCCGCGGTGACCTGACTGAATATATGCCACAGATCGGCCGCAGAGTGTAGGCGCAAAAAAAAAAACAAAAAAATCCCGCCTAAACATTCGTGAATCAAAATGACAAAAATACTCCATAAATCCCGCCTAAACATTCGTGAATCAAAATGACAAAAATACCCCATTTTTACTTCTAAACTGCCATACACTCATCCACAAACAAAAATTACCTAAAATAATTTTCAGTTGAATATATCTACAGTTATAAAATTCGTAATTCTACTACATCGAAAATATAATAGAAAAAAATTGGATGAACATAATGTGAAATAAACAGAAGCATGCCTTCTGTAACAGAATTCTCACCGTTTACAAATTCCGCGATCATAGTCGCAGTCATAATATAATAAAACTTTCAATCATTGCGACCATGGTCGCAGACTTAATACAAAATAACTTTCAATTTTAAATGACGACTACGACACTAGTCGCAGTCATAGTATAACAAAAACTTTTTTATATCACGCATGATCATAGTCGCATTTCTTATAACATAAAAAATAACAGACGAAAACATGTTATCGTACAGCACTGCGACCTCCTTCAGCGCTACGACCAAAGTCGCAATCTTTTTTCGCATGCCTTATGTAAAAGATTTTTTATAATTTTACAAGGTAGTTTAGCCATGTGACCCTGAGATCAGTTCGCGTATATCACATCTTATAAAAATATTATATTAATTACACTGAATTTAATGAAGTAATTAATAATCTATCTACCGTGATACAACAACAGTCTAGAAAAAAGAGATGCACTAATGTTAATTACGATAAAGGAAAGATGTGCACCATACGTAATCTAAAGAAATAGGCAAAACATTTTATAACAAGTTTATTTGTACTTCACGCAGTAAACCTATGGAAAAAAGGAACTCTTCGGATTCTCTAGCCATAACTCTTCGATTAAATATTTTTTTTACCACTTCTAACCACACTCAACCGTCACCTATAACAATTATTATTACTATTCATGTTCTTTCACATTATTGACCTTTATATAGTGCTTGTAACTAATATATTATCTCATATCTAAAAACTATATTTTTGCTCCTTTTCAATTTGATTTCAAAAACTTCCAGAAAAACAATTCATTCTTGAATCATGTCTTCCCCATCTTCTTCCTCTGAACACTCAAAATTCAACTTCAATCAATCCCCCACCGGTCCTCTTTCTTCAGGGTATTCTAGTGAATCTGATACCAGTCTAGACTTCACTCCTTTTGACTATCTCACTACATCAAATAATATTTTAACTGATCCTCCTATCATGATGATGATGATGAAGTTTTCATGTGGGTTAGTGAGGAGGACATTATTCCTCTGCCACTTGACGGAGGCATGCTTGATGAAAGCATGTCCTCTGATGCTATAGGCTCGCTTTCTCGCAACGGATCGGACGAAGAGCTTGATAGAGACGATCCATTCTGGGAGTTTATCGATGAATCAAAAAAACCTCAAAAACAGGAAGATGATGAGGAAATAAGTGATGAATAGGAAGACCAGGAGAATGAAGAAGACGAATCTGCTTATGATGGTGATGATGACGAGGATTAGGATTTCCTGATCTTCTGATATTCAACGTTATTTTGTCTTCTCTTACTTTTAATGCTCTTTTTTTGTAAGGTCTCTTTCTCCCCATATTATGTTATAAATAAAATTTACTTTTATCTGTAAAATAATCTTTCACATTTTTAAAATACATATAAAGTATACCGTATAGGTATTAATTCTGTATCTTATCTGAGATAATGGTCGCAGTACTCATATTATAATTACATATGAAACTGCGACCACGGTCACTGTCCAGTCATAAACAGTTTGATCGTTTTGCATTCAATAAAGTTATAAACAGCTACCATGGTCGCAGTCCAAAAATAAATTATATGAACAGATAATACTGCGGACATCATCGCAATCCTCTCAAATCAGTATATTTCACTGTATATTTCACTGTATATCACAAATTAGAAAATTGCGACTGTTGTTCTTAAACACTGCGACCATAGTCGCAGTCCTACTTCGCATGCAATAAGTTACAGTGAAGATCAAACATATAAAATCATACGTAAACTGCGACTATAGTATCAGTCCTTAGACACCGTTATTACATATAACTTAGCAAAAAAACTCACCAAAAAAAAAAATGTTGTCGTGAGTACTGCGACCATAGTCGCAGTCCTTGATCGCATGCTATACGTAAAAATCAATTTAATAGTTCATAGGCGGATCAGACAACAGTCACAATGAAAAACAAAAATATATAAAATAATACGTAAACTGCGATTATAGTATCATTTATTAGTCACCGTTATTACATTTAACCAAGTAAAAAAAAAAGGTCCACGACTTGCTCTCGTTAAACACTGCGATCATAGTCGCAGTCCTTATCCGAATTCAATATGTAAAAAATAATAATAATTTATACATTACATGAGAAAAAAAAGTAAACTGCGACTATATATAAAAAATCATTAAATTTCAAATCAGATAATAATAAAATAATAAAGAAGCATTCAAATTAGTTTCGTGATTTGATAAAAAAAAGTTTGCAGTTTGGCCGCAGTTATAAAAGATAATTGTGACAAAATTGAGTAACGTCAGAAAATATAAAAATATAATAAACTATACAGATCTACTGTCTTTTACAGCAGGGCTATTTAGTAATTTCAACTATTTCGATAGGCGGGTCGTCCTTTCTAGTGTGGCTAATAATGTGCCACGTCACCGCAGGCTGAGAAGTCTCTCAGCCGTCGGCTGATATACATTTTTCTCATATATATATATATATATATATATAGGGAGCTGATCCTCTAAGAACGGTTCTCACGGATTTCTGTGAGAACTTTCACGTGGGTCGTCTGATCTGATAGATCAAATCAAATAAAACTAGATTTCTATCAGATCTGACGGCCCACGTGAAAGTTCTCACATGAATTCGTGAGAACCGTTCTTAGGGGATCAACTCACTATATATATATATATATATATATATATATATATATATATATATATATATATATATATATAATATAGTCGGCATTTTTATTTTTTTAAATTTTTGAAAAGCTACGACATTCCCTCCAGTCCATTTTTGAAGTGAACAAACGTTCACTCACCTCATGCATGCATGAGGCGCATGAGGCCTCGTTAGGAAGCGGCTCATCATTTTAAAAAAGAAGTGGCTCATCATTAAAAAAATAATAAGTTTGGCAAAACTTATAAAAAAAATATATTCGACTGAGGTGTGTGTGTGTGTGTGTGTGTGTGTGTGTGTGTGTGTATATATATATATAGGGGTTACTGTACCTCAGCCGACGGCTGAGAGAGTTTCTCAGACCGCGGTGACGTGGCTGAATATATGCCACAGATCGGCCGCAGAGTGTAGGTGCAAAAAAAAACAAAAAAAATCCCGCCTAAACATTCGTGAATCAAAATGACAAAAATACCCCCATAAATCCCGCCTAAACATTCGTGAATCAAAATGACAAAAATAATCCATTTTAACTTCTAAACTGCCATAAACTCATCCACAAACAAAAATTACCTAAAATAATTTTCAGTTGAATATATCTACAGTTATAAAATTCGTAATTCTACTACATCGAAAATATAATAGAGAAAAATTGGATGAACATAATGTGAAATAAACAGAAGAATGCCTTCTGTAATAGAATTCTCACTGTTTTACAAATTCCACGATCATAGTCGCAGTCATAACATAATAAAACTTTCAATCATTGCGACCATGGTCGCAGACTTAATACAAAATAACTTTCAATTTTAAATGACGACTGCGACAATAGTCGCAGTCATAGTATAACAAAAACTTTTTATATCACGCATGATCATAGTCGCATTCCTTATAACATAAAAAAATAACAGACGAAAACATGTTATCGTACACCACTGCGACCTCCTTCAGCACTGCGACCAAAGTCGCAATCTTTTTTCACATGCCTTATGTAAAAGATTTTTTTATAACTTTACAAGGTAGTTTAGCCATGCGACCCTGAGATCAGTTCGCGTATATCACATCTTATAGAAATACTATATTAATTACACTGAATTTAATGAAATAATTAATAATCTATCTACCGTGATACAACAACAGTCTAGAAAAAAGAGATGCACTAATGTTAATCACGATAAAGGAAAGATGTGCACTATACGTAATCTAAAGATATAGGCAAAACATTCTATAACAAGTTTATTTGTACTTCACGTAGTAAACCTCTGGAAAAAAGGAACTCTTCGGATTCTCCAGCCATAATTCTTCAACCTATAACAATTATTATTACTATTCATGTTCTTTCACATTATTGACCTTTATATAGTGCTTATAACTAATATATTATCTCATATCTAAAAACTATATTTTTGCTCCTTTTCAATTTGATTTCAAAAACTTTCAGAAAAACAATTCATTCTTGAATCATATCTTCCCCATCTTCTTCCTCTGAACACTCAGAATTCAACTTCAATCAATCCCCCACTGGTCCTCTTTCTTCAGGGTATTCTAGTGAATCTGATACCAGTCTGGAATCTGATACCAGTCTGGACTTCACTCCTTTTGACTATCTCACTACATCAAATAATATTTTAACTGATCCTCTTATTCATGATGATGATGAAGTTTTCATGTGGGTTAGTGAGAAGGACATTATTCCTCTGCCACTTGACGGAGGCATGCTTGATGAATGCATATCCTCTGATGCTATAGGCTCGCTTTCTCGCAACGGATCGGACGAAGAGCTTGATAGAGACGATCCATTCTGGGAGTTTATCGATGAACCAAAAAAACCTCAAAAACAGGAAGATGATGAGGAAATAAGTGATGAACAGGAAGACCAGGAGAATGAAGAAGACGAATCTGCTTATCATGGTGATGATGACGAGGATTAGGATTTCCTGATCTTCTGATATTCAATGTTATTTTGTCTTCTCTTAAAGCTTTTAATGCTCTTTTTTTGTAAGGTCTCTTTCTCACCATATTATGTTATAAATAAAATTTACTTCTATCTGCAAAATAATCTTTCACATTTTTAAAATACATACAAAGTATACCGTATAGGTATTAATTCTGCATCTTATCTGAAATAATGGTCGCAGTACTCATATTATAATTACATATGACACTGCGACCACGGTCGCTGTCCAGTCATAAACAGTTTGATAGTTTTGCATTCAATAAAGTTATAAACAGCTCCCATGGTCGCAGTCCAAAAATAAATTATATGAACAGATAATACTGCGAACATCATCGCAATCCTCTCAAATCAATATATTTCACTGTATATTTCACTGTATATCGCAAATTAGAAAATTGCCACTGTTCTTCTTAAACACTGCGACCATAGTCGCAGTCCTACGATTGCCACTGTTGTTCTTAAACACTGCGACCATAGTCGCAGTCCTACTTCGCTTGCAATAAGTTACAGTGAAGATCAAACATATAAAACCATACATAAACTGCGACTATAGTATCAGTCCTTAGACACCGTTATTACATATAACTTAGCAAAAAAACTCACGCAAAAAAAAAATGCTGTCGTGAGTACTGCGATCATAGTCGCAGTACCACGACTTGCTCTCGTTAAGCACTGCGATCATAGTCGCAGTTCTTGTCCGAATTCAATATGTAAAAAAAAAATAATTTATACATTGCATGCGAAAAAAAAGTAAAACTGCGACTATATTAAAAAATTATTAAATTTCAAATCAGATAACAAAAAAAATAATAAAAGAAGGATTCAAATTAGTTTCGTGATTTGATAAAAAAATGTTTGCAGTTGGCCGCAGTTATAAAAGATAATTGTGACAAAATTGAGTAACGTCAGAAAATATAAAATTATAATAAACTATACAAATCTATTGTCTTTTACAGCAGGGCTATTTAGTAATTTTAACTATTTCGGTAAGCGGGTCGTCCTTTCTAGTGTGGCTAATAATGTGCCACGACACCGCAGGCTGAGAGGGTCTCTCAGCCGTCGGCTGATATACATTTTTCTCAGCCTGCGGGGCTTACTGTACCTCAGCCTGCGGGCTGAGAGAGTTTCTCAGCCTGCGGGACGTGGCTGAATATATGCCACACATCGGTCGCAGAGTGTGGGCGCCAAAAAAATCAAAAAAACCCCGCCTAAACAATCGTGAAACAAATTGACAAAAATACCCCTTTTATATGACGACAGCGACTTCTAGCATTGAAAAGTAAAAAAATATTCCATGGTCGCATACTTAATACAGAATAAAGAATACCGGAGGAAACATGCTATCGTATAGCAATGCGATCTCCTTCAGTACTGCGACCAAAGTCGCAAACTTCTTTCTCATTACGATGGTGATGACGAGGGTTAGAAGTTTAAAAAAATATTCTCATTACGATGGTGATGACGAGGATTAGAAGTTTAAAAAAATTGTATTTTGTTTTTTTTTAAATATATATAAATCTGTTTTCTAAAGTTAATTGTGTGAATTACATTTTTTACTACTATGTCTTGGTTGAAAATGTTGTACAATTGTTACAAACCTTCATTTTAAATATTTTACGCTAAACGAATATACTGCGACCTTGGTCGCAGTTAATAATTATATTACTTCACCCTTATAAATTTTTAAAATGAAAGGTTGCGACATTGGTTGCAGTTGCTGGACGCAGACTTAATAAATACACTGCGACCTTGGTCGCAGTTGCTGGACTTTAGTCTTAATCAACAACAACACTGCTACCTTGGTCGCAGTTTCTGACCGTAGTCTTAATAAAATAAACGACCGCAGTCTTAATAAAATAAACTGCGACCTTGATCGCAGTTGTTGGTGTTTAGTCTTAATAAAATACACAGCGACCTTGGTCGCAGTTGCTGGTCTTTATTCTTAATCAACAACATCACACCTTGGTCGCAGTTGGTGGTCTTTATAAATAATCAACAACAACACTGCGACATTGGTCGCAGTTGATGGCCGCAGTCTTAAAAAAATAATCTGCAATCTTGGTCGCTATTGCTGGTCTTTAGTCTTAATCAACAACAACACTGCGACGAGGTGACACGTCACCGCAGCAGTTGCTTAGTCGCAGACTTTGGTCACAGCGTCGACCCTGGTCGCAGTAGTTACTGTTTGCAATGTATCTTATGCGACCTTGGTCGCAGTGTCATCTATGGTCATAGTTGTTTTATTTGCAATGCATGGCTGCGAAAAAGTTCGTAGTTTATTAAAAAAAAACAAATATGCTTTTTATTTATGTCCAGGCATTTATCTCCAGGCATGTGCAAATGATACAAAACGATCTCTTATACAATAAGATTGAGTGTTACAAATACAGCAGTACAAAAGAAGACTAAACATCAAAAAAATCCCTTGTTGACTAAGAGCAATCTTCTTCTTGAGGTCTGGTGGCAGCAGAATCAATAAGATTGAGTGTTACAAAGAAGACTAAACATCAAAGTAGCCAAGAAGACTAAACATCAAAAAATCCCTTATTGACTAAGAGCAATCTTCTTCTTGAGGTCTGGTGGCAGCAGAATCAATAAGATTGAGTGTTACAAAGAAGACTAAACATCAAAGTAGCCAAGAAGACAAAACATCAAAAGAGCCAAGAAGAGCCCTTGTTGACTACTAAGAGCAATCTTCTCCTGGAGGTCTGGTGGCAGCAGAATCCTCCGATTCCAACTGACCCTCTAAAGTGCCGGGATACGATCTTTCGTTTATGAACATCTCTTCACCAGAAGGTTATCCAGTGAGCATGGAGTTTCCTCGATGTGACTTCTGGGGTAAGAGAGGGAGAGTGAGACCTCACAAGGTATGCTACCCACCACTATATCCACCACATCCCCCGCCGTCATACCCACTCTGACCATCCGTTATCAGCAAGCTTGACTGGTGCATCAAGTCAGAGCAGATCTCGGTGAGGATTAAGTCCTCGTCAGGGATCATGACTTCTTCCCTTGTGAACGACGAGGACCATGACTTCTTCCCTTGTGGACGATGAGGTCTATGACTTCTTCCCTTGTGGACGAACATCGATCAAGTTCGTCAATTGGGTCATCTTCATCCATGAAGACAGGCCCCTGTTAGAGACTCTGAAGAAGACGGAAATTCTCAGAGCAATTGCTCTCGAAAGAAAACAGTATAATTATGGACTGTTAAAGGGAGAGGGTGAGCCCTATTTATAGGCAGCCCATAATAACCATAATTAATGGTTCATTAATCAGAATCGTCGGCATTAATGGTCTCCAACCGCCAGCGCCGGTTTGGCATTAAAAGACATTAACGCCTAAACCCAATGAAGAACCGACGCGTAGACAACCGCTTCGGGAAACAACGAATGGTGCGGGGTTCGTCAACATAGACTTGACATTAAAAGATCTCATAAAATCTTTATGACAGGTCACGTCTCATGGACTGACTCCAAGTCGCATCAGACAACAGACAACTTTTCATTTTTCATTTAGATTCAAAAAATGACTTAATCCAAAAACAACACTTAATAAAACAACACTTACTTAACGTACTGCGACCAAAGTCGCAGTCCATGTAATGCAACCCTAGATTGCAGTTGCTGGCCATCTTTATCAATAACAACACTGCGACCTTGGTCGCATTTAACCATGTACACTGCGACAAAAGACTTTGGCTAAGGTCGCAGTTTAAATGTACAATACGACCAAAGACTCTGACTACAATATATTCAAAAAAATTAATTACTTAACGTACTGCGACCAAAGTCGCAGTCCATGTAATGCAACCCTAGATTGCAGTTGCTGGCCATCTTTATCAATAACAACACTGCGACCTTGGTCGCATTTCACCATGTACACTGCGACCAAAGACTTTGACTAAGGTCGCAGTTTAAATGTACAATGCGACCAAAGACTCTGACTACATTATATATAAAAAAATAAACTATAAAGTAGAATTTTATCGCAGGCTGAAAAGATTGATCTGAAAAGATTTTATATTTTCAAAAAAAAATTTATCCCACGCTGAAAAGGAGAAACTAGATCTTACAAAAAAGAGGTAAAGAAATAAGGCGAAAAGTAATTTATATCCTATAAAGAGCGGCAAAATAAAAGGGGAAAAAAAATAATAATAAACAATAAGGAAAAGTTATCATAAGGGGTATTTGGTAATTTAACTTCTCCCTAAAAGTGGGCCGCAAGTCAGTGAGGTGACAAATCGAGCCACGTCACCGCAGGCTGAGAGAGTACTCTCAGCCCGCGGGCTGATATACATTTTTCTATATATATATATATATATATATATATATATATATATACCCGAGCGAACAAAAAGCCCCCTCCCGCCAGCGCCATTGCCACGCTGGCGGCCAGCGATGCGTGGTGCCGACGTGGCGCTGACGTAGCCTGTTAGAGGCTTATTCTTGAAAATATTTTTTGGAGGGGTCTATTTTGAAATTATTTTTAAATAATGGATTTTTTTTTGAAAAATTGCAAAAAAACTGAATTTAATTAAAGAAAAAGACCTCTAAAAATCAACCTCTTACATGCAGTGTTACGTAGACGTTGAGCAATTTTCCTCGCCTGCGTGGGGCTAGGGCGTTACAGGATGGTAGTTTTTTGTCTGAGTTTGACGAACCAAATCCACACGCAGAAATTGTAATAATTTTAGGTCCGGGTTCACCAAACACAAACCTAAGATTAAGTGAATTTTGGCCTCCTTTCTTGGTCCCCCCTCCGCCGAACTCTGCTCCTCCTCCCTTAGTTCAGCGTCTCCTGCTCCCGCCCTCCATCTCTCGACCGCGTCACCTGCCTCGTCCTCAAGAACCTTTCCCTCTCTATGCGACCTCCTCCCCCTCACCTCCCTCCATGTCCTCAGCCTCTAATTCAATCGCCTCTCCAACCCACCCCTCCCCCCAACCCCCTCTCCTCCTCCCTCCACCTCCTCTTCCTCTCCCACAGCAATCTCTTGTTGGCGCAAAGGCCATTAACCCTAGTTTTGATGATAACAAAATATATGTAATTATGTTTTTAACAATTTTATTTTATAAAGTTTCAGGATAACTATTTGTTGCATTTCAGCTCCATCACAAGACTCACACATTTGGAAGCCAAGAAGATGTAGATCTCAGAGCCTAAGCACATATAAGAGCTCAAGGATCAAGTATACTAGAGAAGACTATTCCAAGATTTGTATTTTCACCTTTTGTATTTTAGATAGAATTTATAGTCGTTTGTTAAAATCAAGATGATATAAGTTGATAGCTTTTGAGATTGACACACACACACACATATTTCATACTCTTTTGTGTTTTTAACAAGAGTTCATAACTATACTCTTTATCGTTTTCAAAATCGAGTTTCGAAAAAATCAGGTTTTTGATTTAGAAAAGAATTTTGACAAAATATGGTTCTAACTTTATTTTGTGTTGATTTATGATCACACATTGGTTTTTCAAGTCTCTAGAACTCTATTTTTTGTTTGAAAGTCAAAAGTTATTTTATCAAAAAAAGAATGGTTTCAAAAAGATTTCCATAACTTGACTTTGGCCTTTTGCCGGTCGACCGGGCAGTCGACCGTAGGCAGAGCATAATTGATCTGTCGGTCGACCGACATGCACCAAAGTGCATGTGTGCACTTCGGTCGACCGGGCGGTCGACTAACTGCAAGAGCTTTGCTCTCGGTTGGGTCTGGTCGACCGACAGAGAGTATAACTCTCTGGTTGGGAGCAACAGTCGACCGGACGGTCGACCGCTATCCCCAACGGTCGAAAAATCTGACCGTTGGCGGTCGACCGGCCGATCAACGACAGAAGACTTTTCTTCTGTGATTTTTCCCAACGTCTATATTCTGTTTATTTTTTCCTGGGTCTTTTCCCAACGGCTCTTCTGGGTTTTTCACTCATGTTTTCATCCCCTATAAATAGTGGGACTATGAAAAACTCAATAACAAAATTTCTAAAGTTTAGATCAAGTTTTAGCTTTTTCATAAAAGATTTCTTTTGAGCCAAATTTTCAAATTCTTATTTTTAGCTTGAGCCCTTCCTCTACATCTCTACAAGCTATTTTCACTACACAATTCCAAAGAGTTTCACTTTCTCATCTTGGTTATAGGATTGAGTTTGTGAACCATTTATGATCAAGTGTAGATCACAGTGTTTTTCCTTATATTGAGAAGTTGTAAAGGTTGCGTGAGCTAGTGAGCTTCGTGTTGGTGTTGTAGCACCGCGAGAGAGGACCAGTGAGTCCATTGAGTTCTAGTGAGAACTTGTAAATGGTTGACAATCTAGTGAGATCGGTCATAGTGAAAATCCTTCATAGTATTGAAGGCGGGGACGTAGAGCAGTGACTCGAAGCTTGAAACAAATCATGTGTTTGTAATTGCTTACTCTCTATCTTCACTCTACTCTCTGTCTAATTACTTGCACTCTATATTGTTTCCTTATTTGCAAGTATTTCTTAGTTGAGATTGATATTTGCTAGGTTGCTAGCAAGTGATTTTTAATTCCATATTATTTACCATTTAGTATATTCATCACCTATTCACCCCCCTCTAGGTAATTTTCACCTCTCCGGCCCCTTCCCCGCCTCTCTCTCTCCTCCCTCTCCCGCCTCGACCTCTCCTTCAACTCCTTCTCCGGCCGCTTCAGGCCTCTCACTTTGACAATCATCTCAAACCAGTATCCTAGGCGGCCGCTGGGGCAGAGGACGATGAGGAGGTCATAGCTAGCGAGGGTGAGAAGGAGGATCTAGGTGGTCCACTCGGAGAGCTTGGGGAACATGCGTCAACGATGATGGCGAGGGCAGCATGTACGCCTGCTTGAGGAGGTTGGGGAGGGGAGGTGGAGAAGACAGAGGGCGACACCGAGGGTGGAGAAGTTGAGGAGGAGGAGACAATGTTGAGGGGGAGGGAGAGGGCCTTGAGTAGGGAGAGGAGGATGGAGCCGCCCATGGAGGAGAGGAGGAAGACGACGGAGAGGTGGGTGTAGTTCTTGAGGAATTCGGTGTAGTTGTAGTAGTAGAAGAGGAGAAGGAAGGTAACCATGGTGATGAGGACGACGAAGACGAGGGCATTGAGGAGGGCACCAGAGAACTTCTCTGAGGCAGAGTCGATGGAAGACTCGAGGTAGACGAGGGTGGACCCCAGTCCCCGTCGCAGCCCGTAGGCTCGGGTTGCTCCACCGTTGGCGGTGGCGACGCCCCAGCCTCGCCTGCTATGCGGTAGGTGACAGAGGAAGAAGGAAGCAGAGGATGAAGAAGAAGCAGAGGCGAAGAGAATTAAGGACCTTTTTTTTTCAAAATTAGGTCCGGATTTGTCAAACACAGACCTAAAATTGTTACAATTTATGCATCCGGGTTCGTCAAACTTAGAGTAAAAACTGCCACCCCACGGTGCCCTAGCGCCACGCAGGCAAGGCGAAACCGTTCAACACCTACGTGGCGCCGACATGACTTGTCAGAGGTCAAATTTTAGAATTAAATCTTTGAGAGTTTTTTTTGTAATTAAATGCAAACAGAGGTTTTTTATAAAAAATACCCGAATGGAAACCACCACTTTTCACCTTCAAGTTTTTCCTTATTGGTATGTAAGTATTTTTATAGATAGGGCATGCAATAGGGCCGATAACCCGATGAACCGATCGGAATCCAATTTGAAATTTTGATTTGGATGGTTAAAATTGTATCTGATAGATTGATGGGTGGTCTAATGAATAGATCTAATTTCTTGTTGAATCTAAACCCAAAAATGTCAATAACATAAGTGATGTGGGGAGATAGACTTGTGTAGTTACGGAAGGATTCGAGCCCGAAATCTTCCCACTCAAATACAACTATACATCATCCGAATATAAGATCCATTCCGTTGAAGTTGATCTATATTATTTCAAGTATCTACAATACAAAAATCAAATATTTCAGATACTTTTTGCCCATGCACCAGATAGGAAAAAAAACGGACGACTTAAATAGTGAGTTGGTTAGTTTAACGGTGTAAAACATTTTAAACCTAACACAAATTGGTTTGTAGGGATTTTTAAATGTTTAGATCATGATCAAATGGCCAGATCGAGAATTTGTATATTTAAAGTCATAAATCTAATCAACTCACTACTTTCAGTCGTCCATTTTGCGCCGCTTGATGGATGGGCAAAAAGTATTGAAAACATTTAATTTTTAATTACTTTAAATAATGTAAATCAACTTTAACAGAATGAATCTTACATTTGAATGTCGGATGTTGGTATTTGAGTGAGAAGGATTCGAGAGCTACACAAGTCTACAATGATGTGGGTATTCACTTTAAAGAGTACAAAAATGACAGGTTATTAACTTTATTTGGTATTTTCTTATTACTTTAAATATTTCTCTTAAATGTGCCACACTTTGCAGATTTCTCTTAAATTTGCCACGTGGCAGATGTTCGCAGTAGAATTTGCCAACATGGTTAGCAAATTATGAGGTTCACCAATTTTTGAGAGCAGACTAACATTTTAGTCTAAATGGCAAAGCTTTATAATTTTAAGTCCCTCTCCATCATAAAAGTCAGTCTTCTTCTTGTTATGTTCGTTCATTCTCATTTAGTTACATATTGAAAATGATCCCTTTCATCAAATTCAAAAAAAGACTGGTACAAGAGAGAAACATAGTATCTCCCAAGTTACGTAAGATCCCTAAAAGACGACACAACAAAATTGTTGCATTTAAAATGTCAAGAAAGGCCTGAAGTGTGTGAAATATCGCATGCATTAACATTCTAACCAGTTGCAGGTACAAAAATCAAATGATCTGGTTTGCTGATTAGGCAGAAGAGAACTTTGAGAACTGCCGCCATCACTAGCGAGTCGACTATGTTCGCCGTAAAACTTGCATCAGGAATAATTGAGATTCATTCATCTGTGGAAACACTGAGGAGCAGGTAACAAAAACTGAGATCCAACTTAAATACTGCAAGAATATCAAAACGCTGGAAATAAAAACCAAAGCAATTTTTGCATGGAGGAGAATTTTTCTTGCTCAGTCCCTTCTCTTTGTTGGCTTTGTATCTGAAACTAGAGGCTTGACACAGAGCCTTGGCTTCGTCGTGATGAGCCCCTGTGGGAGAATAAACACTCCAACTACAACTGATTCAAGCGGTACCACTGAAAGGGGTAGTAGTTCAACGAGCACCGCCATGACGATGAAGTTTCTCAATGCTGCTTAGCGAATACTACAGTGTTGCATTTGAGCTATATAGGATCTATGTTGTGCTAAAGCTACATGCTGAGTTCAAGGATGTGAAGATGACGAGGTTGAAAGTGATCACCTCAGGAGATTTGAGATCAACACTAGAGTTCTTCGCAACATCTTTGAACACTCCAGCCACAATCTTAAAGCAACTGTCTCAATCTAACACAGCTAAAACCTTAGAATCTGCACAGGATTTTGAAATTTTCATTTCTGTCTCCTCAATGCCTCTTCTGTTATATCCCACTGCAAACTGGAGGCCACATTAAAATCAGAGCCCTTGACAAGGAGAAGAATGCATCGATAAAACAGGGTAGTTAGACAACAGGGAAAATAAAGATAATCAGATACTAGCAAATTACAGTGTAATAGATTCTGCCTTTTGCCGGGGAATATTTTCTTCTCATTCATTTTCACTTTATTTTTATATCCACTTTCCAAAAGAAGTCGAGAAGAAAAAAACTACTTAGCCAGAATTTGGGAGTAGGATCTTTTTAGTACTTAGTAATAGATTTCTTTTAATTAATAAATAAAGGCTCCGTTCAGTTTTCTTTTCAATTTTTACTTGTCTTAATAACCAACATTTAAAGATAAAATAATGAATAAGTAACCGCAAAGCAATGAAGTCTTTATACTTGGTAAGTCCCATAAGAAAACAACTAAACTAGAGCTTAGATCCACACACACACACACAGACACACATATGTAGAGAGAGAGAGAGAGAGAGAGAGAGAGAGAGACTTGTGTCATTTCGAAGGATTCGAGCCCGAATCATTCCCACTCAAATACCAACATCCGATATTCAAATACAAGATCCACTACGTGGAAGATCTATATTATTTAAAGTAATTAAAAATAAAAAATCAATTGTTTTGAATATTTTTTGCCCATCCATCAAGCGGCACAAAATGGACGGCCGAAAGTAGTGAGTTAGTTAGATCTATGTCTTTAGACATACAAATTCTCGATCCGGTCATTTGATCATGATCTAAACATTTAAAAAACCCTACAAACCAAGTTTTTTTAAGTTTCAAATGTTCTACACCGTTAAACTAACCAACTCATTATTTAGGTCATCCGTTTTTTTCCTACTTGATGCATGGGCGAAAAGTATTTAAAATACTTGATTTTTGGCTTATATATATTTGAAATAATATAAATCAACTTCAATAGAATGGAACTTGTACTGGGATGATGTATGGTTATATTTGAGTGAAAAAGATTCGGGCTCGAATCCTTCCGAAATTACACAAGTCTCTCTCTCTCTATATATATAAACACACATATATATACACACACACACAGATATATATATATATATATATATATATATATATATATATATATATATATATATATATATATATATATATCATTTTGTTTTGTTTTGCTAAGACAGAGCAACATCCATAATGACATGCTTGCAATGTTGCCTATTGGACATCCAATTTTTGGATTTTGATCGAAAGTTCAGCAAACTAAGCAAGAAGGTTAAAAAGGAATGCAAGTCACAAAGTGATGTGAAACGTGTAGGGGGTGGAAGCAATAGATAAAATAACTCAATAAAACGTTTCACCAACAAGAATGGTCATTGGAAAGCTTAAAACAATTAAAATTACCTATGTTTCTTTAACATGCATATGCTCATCAATTTCAAATATTAAAATATTAATTCAATGCTAATGTTATACATGTGCAATTCAATAATCAATAAAGAAAGCTATGCGCTACTGGGCAAATAGAATTTCACACTAACAATTTATAGTGGACATGGATTAATATTGATAAGAAATTGGAGATCTAAAATATTAGACTTGTAATATAAGTAGTTTTGAATTAGATTTGTGTAGTTCTTTTCCTCACGAATCCAACGCATCAAAAATAGCGCGATTTGGACTTCAAATGAGAGAGATACAATCCAAACAAAGGAGACGCTGCGACAGAATGATGCTCGTGCAAATAAGTGATCTGTTGGCTGTTTGTGACACGGGAAGCTGTTTTTCTATGTTTCAGCAGTAAGAAGAGATGAGTGAGAGGCTAAGAGGCGGTTGTGACAAGCCTTTTGAAGTTTGTTGACGAAGGCGTTGAGTTGAGAGAATAAAGAAATTTAACGTGAAAATGAAGAGAGAAATAGAGAGATGACAAATCAATTACGACATCCCAATAATAATTGAGTTTAATAGGGTATCTCACCACTAATAGAGAAGAGGATTGAGAAATTTATATTAAACTCAATTGAGAGTAAAAACTTTCATTGATTGTTATATCTTGAAAAAGTAAATAAATGGAGCATTTATATATACTACAAAATTGTACTCATACTTTTATTAGGATTATATAATTAACCTCTTAAAAGAAAGCAAAAGTCTAAAAGAAAGAGAAAAATACTTAGTCATTTAGAAAATTAAGAAATAAAAAATAGTAATTCTAATACTACTAGAACTATTGGATCCATGTCGATTTGGCGCGTCTTCTTCAACGATGATAGTTAACTTACAAAGTGTTAAAGAATACTTGTAAATCACATTTAAAGTATGGTAATGAACACGTAACCACAATGCAATGCCCTTTTTATACTTAGATAGAAAAAAAAAAGACTAGAGCAAAGATCAATAGAGTATAGATACCATTTTTTGCTAAGACATGGACATCTAAGATGACAAGTCGACAATGGTTCATATTGATTGATCAAATTTTGAATTTGATAGAATTGGCTACCAACTAAATCAGAAGGTTAAGAAAAAGGTAAATCTTCAAAGGTTCATATTGATCAATTAAATTTTGGGGAAATGTTAAACAAACTAAAGGAGAAGGTTTAGAAAAGAAAGGCAAATATTCAAAGTGCTAAAGAATACTTGTAGAACATATTTAAAAGGTATTTTATTTAGATATTGTAGCACCCCATAACCGGGATACGTACCCAGACACTTGTCTCGATTTTTCGCTCGTGTTATTCTATTTCCCTGTATATTTTATTTGGTATTTGGCCGTATTTTGTGGACCGGAGCTCAAGCCAATCCTAGGGCCCTGAGCCCAAGACCTGGATCTAAGCCCAATCCGAGCCCTGAGCCCAGCTTAATTATTTATTGTTTTATTTTAATTAATTAATTATTTATTTATAGTTTTTCTTTTTTCCTTTCATTTTCTTCTTTTCCTTTTCTTTTTTCTTTTTCTTTCCCTTTTTTCTTCTCTACTCTTCTACCACCTTTCCCATCTTTCTTTGTCCTCTCCCCTTTCTCAGCCTACCTCTCTTCTTTCTCTCTCCTCTTTTTTCTCTCTTAATCTCCCCTCTACTCCCCCTTCTTCAATTCTTTCTATCTCTCCACTTTCTCACACATCTCTCTCTTCCCCAAGCGACTAGCTCTCCCCCCCTCTGGTAGCTCCTCCGGCGCCTCCACCGCAGGCCAAGCTTGGCCTCCCCTCCGTTGGTCGACCATCACCCCCACCCCTTCTTCACGCCATCTCCTTCACCACCTCCTCCTTAATCCCCTCCCATCTCCTCTCCCATCACCATTCTCTCCAATTTCCACCACCAACTCCTTCAATTTCGCCTCCACCACCACCACCAATCACCCCATCTACTCCCTCTCCTCCACCCACAACCACCACCCACTACATCTCCTCCATCTCCTCCACTGACCAAAGCTCCTCCACCCAACACCACCACCATCCTCTTCTTCCTCTCCTTCTATCCTCCCTACCTCTCCCCCCACTTGGTCGGCCTCTCCACCAGACCGCCGCCGCCGGTCGCGCCATCCTCTCCGGCCACGCGCACGGCCCCAGGGCCCCAGCCCAGCCTCTCTCCCCTTCCCTATTGTCTGGTTCCTCCTCTTTCTGCTATCTATTTCTCTCTCTCTCTCTCTCTCAATCTCTCTTCTCTCCCTCTCTCTCTCTCACATTCTCTCCTCTCTTTTTCTCTCTCTACCTTAGCCACCCATCCTCTCTCTCTTCTCTCTAAAACACTCTTTCTCTCTCTATATATATATTTCTCCCTTTCATTCCCTCACTTTCTCTCTCTTCGCGTGCTTAAGTGCTAACGCCTTTGGCGTTTTCCCGGAGTTTCCCTATGCCCAAGTCATTGATTAGACGAGTACTCCTTTTATGTGTTGGTGATTGGGCGAGCACCAGATTTGGGTTTATGCGTGTATTAATACTTGTATTGTGATTGTGGGCGATAATTGTATTGCATTACGTGTGAACTTGTAGTTGTAATTGTGTGATGCTTGTATATGTGTGTGGGCGAGTGCTTGTAACTGTGTATGTAGTGCATGTAATTATGTGGCGAATGCTTGTAATATTGTGGATGACTGCTTGTATCTGTGCTTGTTAGTGTTTTAAATATCGGATATCGATAGTATCGATCGGCAAAATTATATACTGGATACTAGATAACAAGTGATATATCGTGATATGGTACTAAATACCGGACGTTAAAACGGAAATCATACTGGATAAAGAATATACATGTGATTGCCTACATAAATTATATGATATTACTTAAAGCGAGTTTAGAGTTATAGACTCATAGGGATACTTATTTTTTGTAGAACCTCCTCAAATACGTTTGTAGAAGCTCCCCAGTTGCGTTTGTAGGCGATATATCGGATATTTTCATCTCGGATATCGGCCGGTATATCGGCCACGTAGTGATATATCGGCCCATATCGGTCTAAAATGATATCCGTTAAAATTTTACACTTATCGTATCATTTAGGATAAAATACCGGTATCTCAGCCGATATACGGTATATCGGCCGATATTTAAAACATTGGTGCTTGTACTTGTTCAGCCTCCAGGCTCAGCCTCCGGGCTATACTACAGTCTTCAGACTTAAACCTTTTGGGTTTCACATGCTCCTCCTGGTAGGCGAGCCCAGCGCTCAACCCTTTACCGCTAAGTCTGTTCGAGCGTAGTTACGTCACGAGTGTGGCCACGTGCGATAGCATAACGTCCATATGCTTACTTCGCCGTATGCGTTTAGTTGTGCTGCGAACGGTAACTACATCGAGCATGATAGCGTTTAGTGTAGTACACTAGCTTTGCTCTAACCTTGCTTAGCACTGCTTGGTTGTTCGCTTCGTTATTTGCTTCTATGCTTGATTGTTTAACAATAATTATTATTAATATGATGGTTGTGAAGAGTTTAAAATATTCTCTTATATTGTATTCTTATACTTGGTTGTATGATCTGTTCTGGCATAATGTAATATATATCCCCTTTTACTGTTGTATTATTGTACTCCTCCTGGTACCATGACATCTGACCTATCACATGTATCATATGATCCATATCACTTGACACTCTTGTAATCTGAACATAGTACTGTGTGTCGAGCTAAGTATCACAACACACACGTGGTGGGGGTACCTATAGAGTCCCCACATCGTATCTATGTGGTTGTTTGGTTAGGGGGGAAGTGAGGAAGTAAAGTAGTAATAGTTTCCTTTGGAACTTGAGAATTAGTTAGTAAGTTTTTCGGTGTTTGGATGTTATTGGGAAGTGTGGTTTGAAAATTGTTATGTCTTTTCCGGTGTTTAGATGGTAATGTGGAAGTAAAAGTGGAAAAGTTGACCACAAAGTTGACCGCAAAATAATATTAAAATAAAAATTAATTATAAAAAAATTGAACTGTAATTAGAATACAAGTGAGATTTACATGACTATAAAATTAACTGTTTTGAGCTACAACTTATTATAAGTGAGATTTACATGACCACAAAATTAACTGTAGCACTTTGGAAGTGAGAAAATGGTTGTGTAAAAGAGAGGTGTAAAAGGAAAAGGAAAAGGAAAGGGGTTTTTCTATTTTTCTTTTCCGGTGATTAAATGGACAATGGAAGTGAGAAATGAAGCCTCCCACTTCCTCCTAACTTCCCTATGCATCCAAACAACCCCTATAATGCACCTGTTATTGACATTATTATTTCTGTTACCTGAGACACACACGATGTGTAAGCAAAGTGTCACACCACACACGTGGTGGGGACCACCTCTTGGGATCCGTAGGGACCACCTCTAGAGTCTACAATCGCATCCATGGTACACCAACCCTCCTGACCCAGCATTTGACACATCACACGGTACACGATGCACTTAGTAACCTAATAGGCTATACTGGCTATTATTATTACTACTATTATTATCATCATCATTACTATTATTATTATAATACCTTGCTCATTACTTGTGTAACACTATTCCTGAGCTACCGTAATTAATTCTTGATACTTGTTTACTAGAATGCACATGCATCACTGAGTCCGGTATACTACTCTGTACACAATAATGATAACAAGAACGTGTGTTATTTGATCACTCCCTCGTTCGGGTAATGATACCAAGTATCATGATTCGAATGAGTCTTGTTGGAGTAAGAACTCTGGTATGGATAGTCAGTGGTATAGGACATTGGCGGGAAATAACTGAAATAACAAATGAAAATGATTATTATTATTATTAATATTCTTCTTCTTATTATTATACCTTGCTCGCCACTTGTGTAATACACTGCCTGTCTCTTACTGTTTAATTATAATATACTGCCTGCCTCTAGCACAAATATTATGCCTAAGCTACTGTATTAATCTCCTGACTTGCTTACTTCCTGATCTAGTACTGATCCTATAATTATCATTCCTGTATGCATTTATGTGCTAATGTATTTAGTCACTTGACTTGCTTGCTACCTAATTTTATATTGATTCTATGTTTACCATTTATATTTACTATTTCATACTTGCCTGCATGACTTGAGTACACAACACACTTCCTGGTACACGTATGCTTGCTTGGGCATGCCACTTGACTTCATTTTACGTACTCGTTAGGTTGCTTTCTGACAACTCCTGAACCTGCATGTTCAGATCCCGAAGCTTGGAGCTTAGTGAACTCTCCCGTTGTTGATCAAGTGGCATAGTGGTAGCGTGATGGACAACCGCTGTTCTTTTTCTTGCTTGCCTCTTTTGACCGACTCTCGAAATCCCTTGTACCTCGTAAGTATCTTTTGTACTGTTCATACTTGTATTCCTCTTTGTAAATCATAGTTTACACCTTCTGACGATGTAATATTCCTATAATATTGGACCACGTTCTGTGATAATAGTGTACTTGTACTATTTTATTGGAATGTATATTACCACTCTACTTTCGTACTCTAATTCTTGCATGCACTGATGCTTAGCATATGTATATGAGGGTATTTCTATCTTGTGTATGTATGTCGCAGTAACGACTCCATACTCGTGAGATCGGGGCGTTACAGATATTAGCACCTGAAATTTTGTATGTAAAAGGGTTTCTTAGATATTAGTCTTTGAAATCTTTCATATTTTTATATTAATCCCTCAAATCTTTTGAATTGCTATTTAGTCCCCCAAATTTTATAAGTTATACCAAATTAGTCCCTTTAGTTAGTTTTTATTGAAATAAAAGGAATATTCTGTTAATTTTAATAATTTTACATATTATGACCATTATATCCTTGTCATCCATTGAATGAATTAAAGGGAACCCATCCACCACCTTTTTTACTTGAATTGAATCAAACACAAACCATCCTAGACTTAGACCAACCTAAATAACTCCTTATTTAAACTCATCTTTTCCAATAATCAAAAACCCAATGGCTATCTCTTCCTCTCTTTAAATCCCTGAACTCCAATCTTTCTTCTTTTCTGAAACCTATAACATTAGAGGTAGTTAAGTAATTGACTATCGTTAGTTAAGCCCACATCAAAATATGGTTAGTCATTTGAATGGAAGAATTGACAAAGAAACTAATTTGAGTAACTTACTAGATTTGGGGGACTAAATAACAATTCGAAAGATTTGAAGGACTAATCTCAAAATATGAAAGATTTTTTGGATTAATATCTAAAAAACCCTATTTAAAATAAGAAAATGAATAACTATGCAACTGCCTCTTTATACTTGTTAGCTAGTTAACCTTTAAATAACTATCATATATACTTCCTAACAGAAATATCATACTTATTATTTACTAATATCATACTTATTATTTACCAACCTTTCGAAAAAATTCTTTGAGCAATTCCCCCTTTCTGTTTAGCCTTGGCCATCCCTTTTTCATAAGCTATTTACTAATTCTTAGAATAAAGTTAGCAGCAGAGTAACCGTTGAGCCCACATCACTGCAGTAAGCCAGTGAGGTGAATACCCTTCTATAAAGCAAAGCCATATAGGTTCACTTGGAAGTCTTGCTGCTAATTCTGAATTGCGACTTCAAATTTTTGACTATCCTACTATAACCGGGATATAATTCAAACAGCAAATTTGGAAAGGGATCTCATCAATCTCAGAACCACAAATTCCATAAAATAAAAATAGAAAACTACTTGCAACAAGTTTCCTACTTGGTATTATCAAAAGATGCAGCATTTTGCTTCTAACGCAGCTTTAAATGGACAATCCGTACCCTCGAACGTGATCTTTGACACCCAAACTACCTTCTAAAGAAAAGAAAGGAAAAAAAAGAACTCAAATTATCTCAACATATGTTACCCATGCAATTAAACAATATCATTGTTCAATTTGCAACTGCAACCATTAGATGAATGGCCTGAATTTGAACCTCAGGTTCTTCCTTATTTGCAGCAACACGAGATAGAGAGAACAGAACAGGATCAGAATGCATGGAAACACAGTGATTTATGAGACACAGCACTATCACATGCATCCATAGGCGGCAACACAAAAACGATTCCAGTAAAACAGAGATGGATCATAGGTTATGCAACTCACAACTCTCATAGCCTAATCCGACGTAAAACGGTAACTGGTAAAAACCATAACATTTATATATAGTACACCTTCCAGATTCCACCTAAAATAGCTCTGATCCAGCAACTGGCAATGCAAGGCCTTGATCAGGTACAATACATTGGGCCATTTGATGAGTTAGGCCCTTAGGTATTAATACAAAGAACCTTGTAGGATTCAAGACGCACAACATACTTTTATAATGTGATAAAGATTGAAAGTATGGTAATCCATTCGGTTGGATTACAGGTAGTTTGGTAGGTCATCAACAATAAAGACCTCATCATATACAATGTAAACATATAGCAACGACACAGATGCTGATGCAAAATGGATGTTGGCACTACCTCCATGCGTAGCAAGAAAAGAGACCAGGGGTGGTGCAACAATAAAATAGAACACTTTCTAATCAAAGATTCATGTCAAACAAACAAATGAACAGATAAACTTTGAAAAAGTATATCAATAGGAAATTTTCATACATAATGAACAAGACTGGATAACCAAATAAATTGAAGATATGCTGAACAAAATGGAGAAAGTGGAGATGTTTTTCAAAAAATAAATAAATGTTCTAGTAAAGTTACAAGCAGAAATATTACCTTAATCGGCCTATCAGGATCTTCTTGTTCCTTTGCCAAATACTTTCGGACAAGCTTTGATACAACTATCCGCAGGTTCTTCTCTGTCAAAATACAAGTTTATAGGAAATATGCGATTACACCAGCTGTTGAAACAATATTAACATTTGAGTAACTTCCAGCATTTCAGAAATGATAAATTACATGACAGCTAAGGGTAGGAGAAGAATATGACCCATACTTCCACAACAGGTAGTCTTAAAGATGAAATCATTTGAAAGTTAGATTCTGTACAAGCCTACAAGTAGGCAACAAAACCTTAATTTGATCGAAGATTCTTATATCAACTGCTAATCAGATTGAACTTAGAGGAGAATACATGATGAGCCATAGACACAAGACCACATAGAAGATGGTGTGTGAGAAATTGACTTTTACACTCGGGGGCTATTTGGGAAAGGAACTGATGTGAGCAGGACTCTATAGTGTGGCTAATCAGTGATAAACTTGAAATCACAATGTTTCACCAAAATTTATGATCTTCGATAGGAAAATAATTTAAAACTAATGTTGTCACATGATGGGTTTAAACACGTAATTGCATGTGTAATGTGAACATTTCTAATCTTGACAACTCCAACACAATACTCAGTTAATTAAAGAGTCCAATTTTCAATATCAGAATCAATAGATTAACAAACACGAAACAGAATGTACAACTCACAGTTAAAGTGGACAACAAGAAATCTTGATAAAAAAAATTAGAGAATAAATTATGACGTAGTCCAATTAATAATCTGATAGTTGAGGTATAATTTATCTACTGAGAAGCTACGTTCTCAGGTAGGCATACTTTTGTTGTTACTGTCCTTTGCCATGGTTGATCCCGTTTATCGTCACTAATTGATATTGATTTGTTGTAGTTGTTGTCTGCAGGTTAGCTCGCACCATGGATCAGGCTCGTTGGTTGGCAGTGGACTATGCAGTCGGAGCAGTAGTGAAGAAGAACAACAAGTGAAGGCTGTTCTGCAGTTGGCAGAGACTATTTTGTAGCCGGAAGGGAATCATTTTGCAATCGGCAAGGAATGACCTGCAGAGAAGCATGCGGAGAAGCACACGGCTGAGGAAGGAGCAAAGAAGCAGAGAAGAACGCGATCGAGGAGGGAGCAGTTGTGGAAGATAAAAGCGCGGAGGAGCAGTCGGGACAGCCGTGACGGAGAGGAAGATAACAAGAAGGTGGCCAACAACGACAACCAAAGAAGAAGAGGACTTGCAGTTGATTATGCTCGATGGATCTGTAGCAGCCTGGCAGCGTCGCAACTGTCGAAGACGACCTGGTCGGTGGCTATTGTTGGCACAACAGCAGTAGCAACAGAGGCAGGGCGACAAGTGGTTGGGTCGGTGCTCAGGCAGCGGAGCTCAAGCGCGAGGAGGCGGCAGGGGGAAGTCGCACTGGTTGGGGCTGTCGACGAGATCGCCGGTGATTGGAGATGCTACCGAAAGGATGGCGACGACAGGGTGGGGAAGAGGCCGAGGTCGATGGCGGGTCTTTGTGATGACGACTGGTGTAGTGTAGTGGGGTTGTGGAAAGGGGAAGAAGGGCTTTTCTATTTTCTTTTCTTTTTTTGTTGGGTTGGCTGCAGGGAGAACAGAATAGAGGAAGAAGAAAAAAGAGGGGAAGGAAGTGGTGGGTCAAGTGGGGGAGGGGAGTTAAAGGATTTCTTCTTTTTTTTTGGAGAAAAGAACTGTAAATGGATATTTGGGATAAGGATAAGAAATATGGTGGAGATTTGTTAAGTGGGATAAGATAACAAAAGAAATTAGTTTCACACCAACAGTCTATTTGAAATTGAGATTTCACGTACCAATTCAATAAAAGGTAATTTCCATTTACGGAATTAACTCAAATTTTATTAATCAACTTTATTATTTACAACTCTTATTGACTGCTGCTTTATAAGCTTACAAGACTCACAACTCTTCCCACACAACTGATATGAGACTAAAGAAGAAAAATAAAGATACTAAATAAAAGAAAAACACTTGACTCAATAAAATAAAAAGTACATACTCTGAGTAATTGTAACTTGACACATCTTGCACATGTTGATTCTTCCATCTCGAACGCCGCTTGGATGTCCTCATCATTCTCCCCAAGTGGGAGAAACTCGACTCCATTGAGTTATGTGTAGAAAACTCTCCTCATACTCTAAAACATCTGCGTTTACCTGCTGCAACTCATCACATAGTAGATAGTATTCATTTTCAACAATCAGATATTATTAAAATATTTCAGATAAATTTAATCATCTGAAATTTTATCAAATTTCAATGTCGTATTCGGATGAATATATGGGAGTGGACTCAATGTGAGGACTTTAAAAAAATGGCTTAAGAAAGGCTTACAACCAGTAGATTGTTAGAGTTAAAATCAAATACTTGTAATCCAATGAATACCCAACATTGAAAATATAATTAATTTCAAAATCTTTAAATGATATATAACATGAGCATTGAAATTTGTATTCTACAAGATTTTGAAAAATCCAATACTACAGCATACAAATCATTAACAGTTTCTGGGAAAATCGTTTCGGACTACTCTGAACCATTATAAGTTGTCAATACTAAAATTTCAAATAACTTCATGACGTAAGCTCATAAATTAGTTAGTGTTGCCTTTTTCAAATATGTCACTGATTTCTCATGTGTAGATCGTGCATGTATGTGAAAAATGTGATGCAGACTCGGGTATGTAGACTCAGAATACTTTATAATGAACAGTAATAGAGAGACCTTTATTTAGTGCCTAACATGTGCTAAAAGGGTCACTTGACGCCTCACTGGACAAAAGAAATTTAGGCATTTGGTTCAATGGGCAACAACACTCACGACCTCTTTCAAAAGGAATGATTTTGAGAATTATCCTAAATGTGTGCGACAGCTTACCTACTATTTTAACAATGAGGATAGGAGATATCCTAACAAGCAGAGTCTGAGTGATAACACCTCTCTGTGTAACCGCAAAGGAGAATAAGTTGATAAGCGGTAGTAGTATGTCAGATTCTCCTATAATGACATCTTTCAAATTCTCAGATATGGATCAACCATAGATGATAGCATCCTTGACCTGATCCACATTCCTAATCACAATTTTACACAAGAACTTATCCTCGTAAATGTGAATGTCTATTGGGACAAGGCACTCTTGCTTGATTTCTATTGGTGACTCATCAGCTTCCTATTCAAGTTCAGTATGCTTGATAAGATCTATCCTATGGTGTGATAAGCTGGGGAGACTAACTCCTGAGACTAAATTAGTGGAGTGTTGGATGGCATTGGAGAATTTCGATTTTAGACATGACACATGCGACAACAGGAAAGGGGAAGGTGTCGACAATAGAGGAGAAAAGAGACAAGTAATGACAATAGAGGTCAGCAGTAAAGGAGGCGGAGAAGGTGGTGTCTGTAGTAGAGTTGGGAAGAAAAAAGGACAGATGACAATTGCTGCAACAACAAAAGGGACAATAGTCGTGACAGCCGGGGAAGCAACATTAAAATCCTTAATCATAGGAGTGACTTTTGGAAGATAGTGCTACCAGGTGTCAACAATGGCAATCTTAAATGGGGTTGGACAGTTGGCAGCATGTCTATAACCTTAACAGTTGTAACACTTGATTAAAGAACTAAGGATGGAGAAGTCTCTTTCAGCGCTCTTGCCCTTAAAGTTACTTTCAGCGCTTTTGTCTTTGGTGTCCACCTTGCATGCTGGTGTTTGTGCATTACTTTAGCGTAGATACTGATATGAAGTGGACTTCAATGCTGGGACTCGGTGATCCTGACTCCTAAATGTATGACTCAATTTGGGAACATCTAAGTCTTGGACTAAAGTGTAAGCCCTTTAAGATCAGTGACTCCACGTTTACAATGCTCATGTTCTAGGTCTATTCGCAGTCCAACACAAAACTGAGAAAAGACTTGGACGTCACTTTGTCTGCCTATGATATTATAACGATTGAGAAACTAGTCGAATTCGTTAACATATTTCTTGGCAGATTTGTTGCCTTGAAAAATTATGCGCCATCTGTCAAGAAGATGTTTGTAGTAATATGGTCGCACGTATTTACCCTTGAGTTCGTCCTTCATATAAGACCAAGTGTCTATAGTTATTGGCAACGAGATGCTCTTATTGATTTTAAATCGGTCCAGTATCGGCTAACTTGTCCAGTCAGTTTCGTGATAGCGAACCTGACTTTTTCAGATTCAGAAAATGGGCACTGTGTGAAATATCTATCCATGTTGCATAGCCAGCCTAAAAAAAATTTGAGAATCTGACTGACCGAGATAATGCATACGACCATCAAACACAGAGAACATCCGTAGTGGAGGTGTCAGACTTCCTATATGCTATTTTTAAAATTATATTTTATTTATTTTTTAATGCAAAAAAACAAAAAACAAAAAACAAATTTTCCTAATAAATGCTTAAAACAAAATTCAGATTTTTCCTAAATCTAATGCAAGTTTTTATCTAAACCACACTTTGATACCAAAATGGTGTGAAACGAGAACCCTATAGTGTGGCTAATCAGTGAATTGAGATCCCGAGACTGCCATCCATTAGATCATGGGAACCTAACAATATGCGTGGAAATCACTGATTCTTTTGTAGTATTAGATGGTAGCGGCTGAATCGGACGAAACTGAGTGAAATGGGAGAGAAGAAAGCAACAGAAATAAACAAAGCAAAAAAAAAAAAAAGGAATCCCTACTCTGAGATTTATGGTTATGATGAATAGAAAGCAGCGCGTTTTTTTTTTTGGGGTGTGTGGTTTACCATTGCATATAAGTTAACTGGGTTTTGAATTTGGATCGAGTCTGGTTCCAATCCCCACCCATTCTCATTAATATTAGATATTACTTAATCAGTTTTGGGCTTAGGCTGGACCCAGTACAATTATCCAATCGTTTCCTTTAATCTTTTTTATCCCCCTTGAAAAATTTTCTTAGTGAAAAAAAAAATTATTATTGCAATTAGAAAAACAAACTGTCTATAAAAATATTACAATATTTCCACATTAGCCCCTACTAAAATGACATTTACTGATCAAAGGTCATTGTGTAGAACTTTTAATAAATTAAAATAACTGATAATTATTTTACATGGTTTATATTAAATCCAAACACAAGAAAAGTCTAATATCAACTTTCAGTATAGAGAACTGCAAATCTAAACATAATAAACATGGAGTTGGATTATGACTCAAATATCCAAAACCGATTCCTACCCGTTTAGACCCAACTCAAAAACCGTTTCTCAGTTACTGTTGGATTCGAGTTTAACATGAAGACTGTGGAGTGCTGTTCGCATCAGCTTCAAGAGTTGTGAGTGTTGTTGTGTATCCAAGTTGAAATAGGATCAAAGTTTGGATGCTACTGAGTTCTATTCAGAATCAGAATCAGTTTAATTGGTCCATTTTTGGGACATGAATAACTCATGCACATACTAGTGTGTGAGTTCTGATGATGAAGTTCTTATTGGTGGTCACATGCAACTAGAGAGAGCTCAGAGGGAGTACCAGTGGAGCAATGGCAGAGCGACGGCGACGGCGACGACGGAGCCCTCAGTCGGTGACGACGGAGCCCTCGAGAAGAGGTGAGTTTTTGTTTTTTTCGCCTTTTTTCGTTTTATAGGCGACAAACCACGGGCGCGTTGAGTAAATCCGAGTCGAACCCGGATCAGTTTCGACTCGAAGCCGACTCGGCTCCGAGTCAAAACCGATCTAGGTTCGACTCGAATCTGCTCAATGACTCGGGCATCCGAGTTATCTCGGACCACACCGAGTCGGATATGACTCGGCCGAGTCGTATCCGACTCGGCCAAGATTGCGAACACTGCATGCAAGTCCATATGAGAAACTTAACAAATCCAAAGAGTAAACCTAATTAGAATCCTTGGAACTCATGGGGATTTGCACAAGTTGCCAACATGAAATCTAAAAGAAAATAGTGGATTCTAAAAGGAAAATAGTTGGAAATCCTAAAGAGTGTGTTTTAAAAAATGCCATTTAAGTTCAAGGGAAACATTAGAAAAGTCTGGAAATTATATGAGAGATATAATAGAAAATTTAGGAAATATTTTTTATAAAAGCATATGATACACACAAGTATTTGCCCAATGAAAGGATAAAATATATATAGCATTGGTACAAAATGATGACTTTGTCAAAGTTTCATCTAAGTTTCCATAGGTTTCGACAAGGTTTCCAATGAAAAGGCATTTTTCTCTAAAGTTTTAAGTGCATATCAAGGACATAAGGAAATTTTATTTAGCCCCAAATTCCTAAATTGTTTCAACAACTGAGTTTGTCTAAAGTTCCAATTGAGTTCTCATAAGTTTTCAACAAGGTTTCCCAAGTACAACACAGGAGTTTTCCAATGCTTTTAGTTATGTTTGGACATCAAGGAAATTTCCCCTTTGTTTCAAATCCATTTTACAAGCATTTACGTGGTATGTTCAAAACTAGATGGTTATAAGGTCTCCAAAGTGCATGCATAGTTCCACGAAATTACGTCCACCACCTCCTCCTCCTCCTGAGAGAGAGAGAGAGAGAGAGAGAGAGAGAGAGAGAGAGAGGCTTGGGTTCATCGAGGTCAAGATCACTAAATTTTCATCCTTACTCTAAATCATCAACAACATCTCTAATATAATGCTAAAGTTTATCCATTTTGATAATATGAGAGAGACTAAGTGTTGAGGAATGAATGGGAAGAAGAAAGAACACATATCAAATACACAATCAAAGACACTTGAAATTTTATGTGGAAAACTCAAATCGAAAAAAATCACGGAGCCGCACGCAAATTTACTATGTTATCAGAGACATTGCAGGAGAAGAAGAGAAAACATTCCAGCCGCTCTCTATTTACAATGACATATACACACATCGTCAACTACATTAACACTAATGATGATGCATCTTTTTATAGAGAAAACTAGGGTTACTAGTTATGAAATCACCAAACTACCCTTAACGCGTTTTTCAAGTTTCACGGGCTACGAAGCTTCGACACTGGGTCACTTCTCCGTTATGTATTTTCGAGGTGCAACTCTGCACTGTCGCTTCGGAGTGCTCCTCCGCTTAGATGCTTCGAAGTGCTCCTCCGAAGTGATACCATGCTGCTATTTCAGAGCGAGACTTCAACCTTGCCCTTAACATGAAACTCCGAACTTGCCCAACCTCTTTACCATGGGTCCTTTGCCCTCGCTCCAAGATCTGCAAGAGGGACTTCTCAAAGTAATTTGCTCTCGGAGCTCCACCCCTGAGCCCCATGGAAGGAGCTGCTTGCCTCCTTTCAACCCCCATGGCGACCTGACTGTGCAGGTTGATCCGCGCAATGACTCTGCGTAGGGCGATAACTCGTCAAGGCAATAATTAGGCTCCACAACTTGACACTAAGCTCATCTTTAGTGGAATTGGGAGTGGTTTTGGCATTCTTGTATATAGCTTTTGATTTCAAAAGGTCTTTATATTTTTTTGTCACCATATTTAGGTCTTTCTGTCAATGAAGTCTTTCCTTTAATTTCATTTGTTAAACTTTCTATCTTGTTACTGTTGCCTCCATTCTTTTTTTTTTGAACAAAGGTCGTAGCCCGGTCTTGAACCTAGGACCTTCCATTTCCCAACCCAACCGATTACCATTGAGCCAGGTCTCAGTGGCTATTGTTGCCTCCATTTATGATCTAGCAAATATGGACACTTCTTAGGAAAGTATCACTACCTACCACATCTCACATACAAACACTCACATGAGGCATGTTAAACATGCAAAATCCATATTAAATTTAGAAAGACACCAATGTTTTCAGGACACATTGGAGTTGTGTGACTTCACATAATTCAAAAAAGTGCATGTCGAAGACATTTGCCATGCAACTAAAATATACAAGACCTTTCAAACATAATTCTAACATGCTTTAGAATGTAACACAAACATGAGAGGGGTAGCATCAAATTTTTGATAGGCTAGATGTTGGATTGGGCTTCAATATTTTGTTGCTCTAGTTCAATTGCTTGGTTTTAGAATCTATATACACTATGGTCATTAATGTTTAAGTTCTTCTTACAGTAAAATGTATTGTAATCACTGGGATTTATTGTGTTTATGCCTCTCTGAATATTTTAGAATTTTAGAATGAAAATTTTAATTGCTAAGCTTTTAATTTACCCTTCATTTCACCATTAGTAAAATAGGTTCTAATTACCAGGGATTATTCTCCCTCCCGCCTTCCCAAAATTAGGTTTCAGCTTGTTCTTTATTACCATTTGAAAAAACCCATGTTCTAATCAAGAGGTGTATATACACACGTTGTGTGTGTGCGCGCGCTCGCGTGTGTGATATGCATCCATATGTGATTATCAATTTGATTCCCTTCTTCCACTTTGAGTATTTCTTTTAGAACTTAGGAATGGCTCCGGCATTGAGCTCAAGCTTTAGTCATTCTCATGAAGTAACTGACAGGGCAAAACCCTAATAAGCACAATACCAGTGTGAGCCTTAAAAACACAAAAACTGTCCATTATCCAGCAATATGGTGTATCTTGATGGGTTTTAGGTATTACAAACAAACTTAGACTTTTAAGGGAGCATGCAACCTAAAACATGATCTATGTTTTCACAATTGAACCTATAACTATGAACATAAAAAGAATCCTAATATCCTAGTAAATAATTAAAATTACTATAGAAGAAAATAGAATTACATACCTTTTAGTTGTTATAGTAAACAACTAAAATTATCCCTTCGGATCTCTTGTGAGCAAGCACCACAAACGTTGTGCCTCTTTTAGTTGTTATAGTAAACAACTAAAATTATCTCTTCGGATCTTTTGGAAGCAAGCACCACAAATGTCGTGCCTCTGATGGAATCACACCCAACGATTCAAAATTTTAACTAAGTATGGATGAACTATCAAAGAGTTCTTCCAAGAGGAGAAAGAAGGAGGCTAATACTCAAGCCAAGAGGCAGTAAAAAGGAATGAATCCCTAAGGCCCTATTTATAGCCTTAGATAACCTCCAGTTTTCTTATCCCACCAATGTGGGACTAATTTCCAAAGGAAATTTTGTTCTCCTTTTAGTTATACTTATTTTTGAATCTCGAGGGCAACCCAAAAGGACTATGCTGCTATCAATTATAGTTATGACTTAGACACCTAATCCAACAGTCTCCCACTTGGATAAGTCTAATAACTATTATGGCCAAAATAACTTCCTAATTGATCAGCAAATTGTAGCTTCCAAAAGCCATTGTCGAACTCTGACCTAGTCAGTTTCGTGTCCTAAGATAAGAGATCATATAATCCTTCGTTCTACAAGATATCATTTGAACATGAGACATGGAACATAATCAATCTCTTTGTCCAGTATTTTTTTGTTTCCCGATTTCTGATTTGTAATGACATAGAACTACTAAATGAACACATCAATTTAGTCTTGGTCGGGCCCGACACTATATGTCAACTTCAAATCACCGAGGGGCCCAAAGATATCGCTTTTCCCGTTAGGACAAAAGGAACGAATAAACTTTGACCTATATGCTTGCACCATTTACTCATCAAGTCATGCACAACAATACGTTTTATAACATCAAGTTACTGATGCGTTTACATATTATCAACGCACAACTGACTTGTAAACCACAACTCATATATCTCCATTTAAAGATTATAAGATATTATCGTCTCAGAATTACTCGTGATAAATTCCATGAAGTAATTCTCTGAGCGTGGGTTAATCCAATACTTAAATCTCCATTTCAAAGTACTCACGAACATTGCAGCAATACCATTGCTATGTCTAAAACTCTTTAGACAATCCACAACTCCATTCATGACAGTCTTTATTCACTACTTACTTCCAAGAGTATGATCGACTGTGGAATTCGAATAATCAAATTATTCGGGAAGTAAAACATGCAAAATGAAACACAATAATAAACAATTGACAAAAGATAGTAAACAAACTCATAAATAATTCTCTATTATTTAATCACCAAAAGTCAATCACATTTACTTTGTTATAAGTTTCAAACTAACTATCTAACTGCTAAAACCAACATCATCTCTCAGACCAATGCTCCTAGCATGCTGATTGTGTTTAACCCTACTCAGACCTTTGTGAGTGGATCTGCAGGATTATCTTCAGATGAAACCCTCCTCACTACAACGTGACCTTCTTCTATCTTGTGTCTGATAAAATGGTATTTTCTGTCAATATGTCTAGATCTGCCATGATCTCTTGGTTCTTTTGTTAATGCAACCGCTCCTTCATTATCACAGAAAATATCCATTGGCTCCTTGATGGTTGGCACAACTCCAAGATCTTCGATGAAGTTTTTCAACCAAATTGCCTCCTTTGATGCTTCGCTTACCGCTATGTACTCTGATTCACAAGTAGAATCAGCCACTGTGTCTTGCTTGGAACTTTTCCAAGTAACTGCTCCTCCATTTAAGGTAAAGACCCAGCCAGATTGGGAACGGAAGTTGTCTCTATCTGTTTGAAAGCTGGCGTCACTATACCCAGTTACTCTCAATGTATCACAGCCACCAAGTACTAGGACCCAGTCCTTAGTCCTTCGCAGATACTTGAGAATATTCTTAACCGCTACCCAATGAGCTTTACCTGGATTTCCCTGATAACGACTGACCATGCTCAAAGCAAAGGACACATCAGGACGAGTACATGTCATAGCATACATGATAGAACCAACAGCAGAAGCATACGGAATTCTACTCATTTCTGCTATCTCTTCATCTGTACTCGGACTTTGAGTCTTACTCATTTTGGTATTACTCTGGATGGGCAGTTCTCCTTTCTTGGAATTCTCCATACAGAAACGTTTCAGTACTTTATCCAAGTAGGTACTCTGATTAAGTCCAATTAGTCTTTTACTCCTGTCCCTTAAAATTCTTATTCCTAGAATGTAGGCAGCCTCTCCTAGATCCTTCATAGCGAAACACTTTCCAAGCCAAGACTTAACATCTTGCAAGGTTGGAATGTCATTTCCTATAAGAAGTATGTCATCAACATACAATACCAGGAAGGTGACTATGCTCCCACTAGCATTGACATATACACACGACTCATCCTCACTTCTAGAGAAACCAAACTCTTTGACTTTCTCATCGAAGCAAAGATTCCATCTGCGAGACGCTTGTTTTAATCCATAGATGGATTTCTCAAGCTTGCATACTCCATTGGGAAACTTTGCATCCACAAAACCTTCTGGCTGACTCATGTAAACATCCTCAGCCAACTTTCCATTTAGGAAGGCAGTTTTGACATCCATCTGCCAAATTCATAGTCATGAAATGCAGCTATGGCTAGCATTATCCTAATAGATTTTATCTTAGCCACTGGTGAGAAGGTCTCATCATAGTCAATCCCTGGGGTTTGAGTAAAGCCTTTCGCCACCAGTCGTGCTTTGAATGTGCTTACATTACCATCCATGTCGATCTTCTTCTTGAAGATCCATTTACAACCAACTGTCTTCCGACCAGGTTGTTGATCAACCAAGTTCCAAACTTGGTTGTCATACATAGACTTGATCTCGCTGTCCATTGCCTCTTTCCATTTGGCTGCCTCAGGGCCTGCCATGGCTTCCTTGTAGTTCGTCGGCTCATCCAAATTTACCAGTGTATTGTCACTGATAAACGTGTCTCCATTTGCAGTTATATGGCAACCATAGAACTCAGTTGGCTTGCCAACTCTACTAGAACGCCTAAGAGGTAATGAAGTGTCAATGGGTTCAACTGGAATCTCTTCCTCTGGTTGAACCATAGCGGTTTCAAAGGTTCCTTCATCTGCTGACTCTTGAATTTCTTCAAGGTCAACGGTGCTCCCACTGTCCTCTTTGCATATGAGCTCTCTCTCTCGAAAGACTCCTCTCCGTGCTACAAAGACCACGTTCTCACTAGGTCTGTAGAACAAATATCCAAATGACTTCTTCTGTGGATAGCCGATGAAAACACATCGCTCACTACGAGATTCAAGCTTGTCGTGAATTTCTCGTCTAACGAAAACTTCACAACCCCAAACCTTAATATGTGCTAACGAGGGAACTTTTCCTGTCCACATTTCGTGAGGTGTTTTGGCAACCTTCTTTGTTGGAACAAGATTAAGAATGTGGGCGGCAGTTTCTAAGGCATACCCCCAGAATGATATTGGAAGTGAAGCTCGACTCATCATGGAACGTACCATGTCTAACAAGGTTCGATTGCGTCTCTCAGCCACACCATTAAGTTGTGGTGTCCTAGGAGGTGTCAATTGTGAAACTATTCCACATTCCTTGAGATAGTCATGGAACTTGATACTAAGATACTCTCCGCCTCTATCTGATCGGAGCATCTTTATCTTCCTGCCTAATTGATTCTCGACTTCTTGTTTAAACTCTTTGAACTTTTCAAAGGTTTCAGACTTATGCTTTATTAAGTAGATATAACCATATCTGCTATAATCATCAGTAAAAGTCACATAGAATCGATTAACATCCCTTGTGGCTGATCTGAAGGGTCCACACACGTCTGTGTGTATGAGATCCAACAAACCTTCACCTCTTTCACAAAATCCAGTGAAAGGTGATTTTGTCATCTTACCCAAAAGACAAGATTCGCATGTATCATCTGACCTTAGGTCAAATGATTCCAACACCCCATCCTTTTGGAGTTGAGCCATGCGTTTTTTGTTAATGTGTCCAAGACGGCAATGCCGCAAGCACGCTTTGTCTACACCATTAGACGAATCAATTTGAAATACACTATTACCTAAGTTGTCTACACACATCACAGTTTCATACACACCATCACAAGGTAAAGCTTCAAAATAAAAAATGCCATTTTTATAAGCAGAAATAGAACCATTCTCATCATTAAAAGAATATCTAAAACCTTGTTTGAACAATGCATGAAAAGAGATAATGTTTCGTGTCATTTCTGACGAGTAGCAACAATTCAATAAATCTAAATTAACACCATTATTAAGCACTAGACTATAAACTCCAATCTTGGTGACAGGTGAAGATCGCCTATTCCCCATGATCAAGTTCATTCTACCATGCTCCACATCCTCACTTTTCTTAGTCCCTGCAATACAGAGCAAATGTGAAACCCACATCCTGTATCAAGGACCCAAGAATCAGAAGATGTTGCGTTAATAGACGAAATAGTGTATATACCTGCAGTAGATGGTTTTACTTTCCCATATTTTAAATCTTGCAGATACTTGGGCAGCTTCGTTTCCAATGTCCTTTGTCGTTGCAATAGAAGCAAGTGGCCTCTTTAGGATCAGAGACAGGGGTAATATCAGAACTGGTTTTTACATGAGACTTTCCCTTCCAGTTTTGCTTGGGAGGACCTTTCCTCTTTTTCCCCTTTCCTTGCCCAATGGCCAGAACGGTAGTATTAGCAGGAGTGGGGGCATCACTCTTTCCCTTCATCCCAGTTTCAGCTGTTCTCAGGAGGTTGTGCAATTGAGCCAATGTGGTCTCATTGTTGTTCAAATGATAGGTCAAGATGAACTGATCATAACAACTTGGCAATGAGTTCAAGACTATGTCAATAGCCAACTCATCATCAATATGCACATTTAGCCTCACAAGGCGTTCCACGTATCGCTGCATCCTTTGCACGTGGCCGCTGACAGACTCTCCGTCCTTCATCTTGCTTGATATGAGGGACTTTACTATCTCGTACTTTTCCTGACGAGCTCGCTTATGGTACTTTTCCATAAGGTCTTTGTTCATCTCGTACGGCCAGTAATCCTCATAGAATTTTTGCAGTTCAGGAGTCATGGTAGCAACCATGATGCAAGCAACTTTTGTTGCATCCGTGTAGTGCTTCTTATAAGCAGCTAATTCTTCAGGAGTGGCCTTCTCTTCGTCAATTTCAACAAGTTCTTTGTCAAGGACATACTCCTTGTCCTCGAAACGAAGAGCCATTTTGATGTTGCGCATCCAGTCATTATAGTTGGTGCCATCTAATGTCACCTTTGAGCAGATGTTCAACAAAGAAAAGTTGTGATTGGAGGAGGAGGAACCAGAAGCATCGTTAGGGGCAGACATTTCTAAAAGAAAGGTAGTTTGAGTTAAAAAAAATAACCCTTAATATAACAACTTAAAATTGAAATATCGAGGCTAGGATCCAACTATGAAATTCACAACTTAGAAAAGGGATGCCGTAATCTAATTGCAAATTTCATACAGGTATGTCTTTTGAGACTCATTGAAACTATTCAATGGCATGTTTAATCTCAGATTATGCTCTTACATTTGTGACTGGGATACCGAGGATCACAAACAAGATGTGAATAACCATGCAAATGTGCTTGGTAACCTTCATGTCATTTATTATCTCAATTGATGTGCTGGTAAACCACACACACTCCATCAACAATAACAATTTATAAGATACCCATTACTGCTCTTTATTAGTCCCTATTAGTGTGCTGGTTAACCACACACGCTCCACTAATGACTTATAAGGTGTAATGTGCAATTTCATGGGTTAGCATACAATTTCACATTTTTTCTTAAAGTAACTAAGATTGGGATTTAAATAAAATTTAGTTAACTTTTATTATCATTATACTTTTAATGAGAATCAATATATATATAGTCCTATCAACCCGTTCAGTTAACGACCCTCCACTAATCAAGGAAGTGGTGGGTGAGAGTGGACACCCATTCATCTATCATTATATAGGCAGTTACCTTATCAATTCAACAATTATAGCAAATTCAATTGAAAACAAACCAAGCTCTGATACCACTGATGGGTTTTAGGTATTACAAACAAACTTAGACTTTTAAGAGAGCATGCAACCTAAAACATGATCTATGTTTTCACAATTGAACCTATAACTATGAACATAAAAAGAATCCTAATATCCTAGTAAATAATTAAAATTACTACAGAAGAAAATAGAATTACATACCTTTTAGTTGTTATAGTAAACAACTAAAATTATCCCTTCGGATCTCTTGTGAGCAAGCACCACAAACGTTGTGCCTCTTTTAGTTGTTACAGTAAACAACTAAAATTATCCTTCGGATCTCTTGGAAGCAAGCACCACAAATGTCGTGCCTCTGATGGAATCACACCCAACGATTCAAAAATTTAACTAAGTATGGATGAACTATCAAAGAGTTCTTCCAAGAGGAGAAAGAAGGAGGCTAATACTCAAGCCAAGAGGCAGTAAAAAAATGAATCCCTAAGGCCCTATTTATAGCCTTAGATAACCTCCAGTTTTCTTATCCCACCAATGTGGGACTAATTTCCCAAAGGAAATTTTGTTCTCCTTTTAGTTATACTTATTTTTGAATCTCGAGGGCAACCCAAAAGGACTATGCTGCTATCAATTATAGTTATGACTTAGACACCTAATCCAACAGTATCTAGCACAATTGCGAATTAGCTTCAGACTCTAAGTGAAACTAGAAATATGCTCTAATTTCCAATGCCATTGAGTAGTCTACACAATAATCAATTTCCAATTCGTATTTCAACAAATTTCACTAAGGGGCACAATCGTTAATTGAGATGGATCAAATAAAAGGCTGACAAAGCTTAATATAAAAATAATTAGATTACTAGAAAGAAAGAGGGAGAAAACAAAACTATATCTGATCCATGGGGCAAAGTGATGAGCGACGAACCCAGAGACGATCACTGCAGAGTGCTGCTCCCGTTGAATTCAAATCCTCCAGCTTCTTGACCGCTCCTTTCCCTAAACCCTAGCACTAGCTCTTCCTCCTCGCTCGCCATTGCCCACTCCCTTCTTTCTTTTCGTTAAAATTTCTCCTTTCTTTTACAAATATTTGAAAATAAAATGTAAAATAAAATAAATTCTTTTATGGGGACGCAATTGTTAAAAAACAGCCCATTATTCCATGAGTCAAGATCCGAACCCGACTGCAAGCAAGCTACAAACCCAATGCCTCGTCACATGCGCCTCACATGGCGCTCAGGAACAAACCGCCGCTCTCCATTCCCAGATTCCGATCCGCCGTAGACCTGCACTTAAAATATTTCCTACAACCTCACTCCGCCAGCAACCACGTCAAAAAAAAAAAAAAATGTGTCCCTGCACTCTCCATGGCCCCACCGCTGGCGAGGCGCCGAAAAATTGCAGCGTGACGTGGAAAATTGCAGGGTGACGTGGGCCGCGCACGGGCCGCTGACTCTTCACGCTGTTGCCATGTGGGCCGCTAACACCCCAGATCCCTCAGGGCCCACCGAACCCCCACGCCCCGCCATAAGGCCGAGACGCTGTCTCCATGTGCCGCCCTCTCAGTCGTTGACGGAGATGACATCATGACGCTCTCCCCACACACACACACACACACACACACACACACACAGGTCGGTTAATTTTTTTATAATATATCATATGTGTGAATCTTAATACATATTATAAAAAATTATAAGAGAGTATTCTACATTCTGCGTGTCAACATATAATTGACTTTCTTATTGTATTTACGTGTGACACACACATAAATCAAACTGCTCTACACATTGGTTTTTTTTTATTTTCTTTTAATTTTTTGTTGAGCTCAAGTTTCCTCCTGTTCCACGTCTCTCTACCACCCAGCAGTCCCAGCTCAAAATTGTGGACTTTTCTTACTATTATTTTTTGTTTTTTTATTTTTTTTGTGTGGCGTACTAAAAGAGCTTTTGAGTTCACCTTTTGGAGCCTTCACCTCTCAATTTGAAAAATGATCGGTGAAAGTTTTTTGTGTGGATGATAGAGGCTGAGCGCTGGGGGCGGAGGTGGGCTGGTTCAATTCCATGCATTTAGTTCTTGTCTTTTGTTTATGTACTCACAAAGTCAAGTCACAACGTTAGGTGGTGGAGAAAAGAGAGCTTGTGGGTATAAAATGTGTGGGGGACTCTTCTTGGTCTCTAGAATCAATTTCAATATCTTCTGTTTCTCACCTGGTCTCTTGATTGAAGAAGGTGAGGCTTTGCTCAATTTTCCAAATGGGTTTTTTTTTTTTTTTTGTTTCTTATTCAATTCACTGAAGCTTAATGTCTCTGTCTTCCTTCGAAGGAACCAGGTGTTTGAGGTTTTACCCACAAGAGCTCTGAGTACTAGTTCTTTGTTGGATTCTTGGAATGGCAATACAAGTGCATTGGGTTGCTTCACCGGTAGAGTTCTCATCTGGGTTGGGGTCTTCAGAGGCTGTTGTTAGAGGAGGGAGGCTTGGATTAATTAGGAGAAGCCAGAGAAAGAAACCCATTTTGAGAGTAAACACAGACTCAAAGGCTGCAGCCCAAGTGAGCCTTGAGACTAATGGAATCAGCAGTGGCAACTTCCCTCTGCTAGCTACATTGGTAGCGAACCCTGCAGGGGATGTTGCAGTCTCTTCAGAGGAAAAGGTCTATGATGTGATCCTTAAGCAAGCAGCTTGGTGAGGAAGCAACAGCTGAAGTCTAGTGCACCAATTGATGTGAAGCCAGCTCTGGCTGTGCCGGGAACAATGGACTTGTTGAAGGAAGCTTACGATCGATGTGGTGAAGTGTGTGCTGAGTATGCCAAGACTTTCTACTTGGGTTAGCTCTCTTGTTTGATTTTTGGTCCATATTTTACATTATAGGCATTGTCTTAGGTGAATTATATGGTAACTAGACTTGTTTTGTGTTCTAATTTTAACTTGGTGTTTTGTTAGGAACACTGCTTATGACCCCTGAGAGGAGAAAGGCCATCTGGGCAATCTATGGTGAGCAACTATCAGCCTTCCCTTATCAATTGTAACACGAAATCAATGTATGGAATTGTGCATATAAAAGAGACATAAATTTCATGTGCTGAACTTGAAAGTTTTTAGTGTAATCAAATATATTCCTCATAGGTGGAAGCTACCAAGATAATGGTTAAGTAATAGTGAGGAAATTCAAAATGATTTGTTTCTTGCAAAGAAAACTGATGGTAAATAAAACAATATATGTTCTTCTCTTCATTGTGAAGGTAGAAGAGAGATATTTTATAGTGTTCAGTGCAAATACATGAAAACTTTTATGACTTTTGGCTGCTCTGAATAATCAGAGGACCTGATAGCTGGTTTACCATCAAGGGAAAGGAATGCTAGAAATAGAAGTTTTTTTATTGGAGTATGCAATTAACTTTCTAAAGTCAGCAATAGTTTAAGGAGTTTTTCGATTTCTTCATCTAGTTTGTTTATGGATCTGCTGATGTGTGTTTGTTTATAAATTGGAATTCAATTAAAGCATTACATGTAAGATCTGTGATTGAGTTATGCTGTCTGATCAGAACATTGATATACATGTGTAAGATGGAGACTTTACTTCATTATGCATATGGCCCCCCTAGTCCAATTACAATACTGGACAGAGTGTGATACAAGCAATAACATCAATATTCTGAAAATAAAAGAGGGAAAAAAAAGCGATAAATAATTCATCATGCATGCATTAAATTCTCAAACATGAAATATCATAATCCATTACTTACATTAGCTTTCTACTGTGTTTTTGACGATACCAGATGGTAGATGAGATATTGACCTCAAATAATACATGTGACAGTCAAGAATCAAAAGCTATAACTGAATTCAAGATGTGCATGATTGTTGGCCCTTACTAGTTTATTGTCAAAAAGCTTTTGAATTACTACGTCAAATACCAAGCCAGATTTGCATGTGATGAATGTGACTATTAGTTTGCACTAAAGGAAGAGCAAGGAGTTATCCTATAAGGGTATAAGTCATATTCTGAGAAAATTCACTAAGAGAAGACAAGTTTAGGTTTGCTTTGTTTTTATGTAACATGAGTAACCACACACAGGAGTTAACAATTCCTGTCAACTCTTCAAAGGCATGGTTGTATTATGAATTCTTGGGAAAATATACCCCTTCATTGAGATTCGAGATTTCTTGATGGCATAGCTGCGCATATGTTCATGAAACAAAAAAAGAATGGCTAATAAACTTACATACAAAAAGTTTAGGCGTTTCTGTGATTTCACATTAGACTTCAGTCCACAACTCTTCCTAGCCATCCAACTTAACTTTGACATAGGCAAGTAGTTTATTCCCATATTTCTTAGAACTTACAAGCATATTTTATATGTAGTGTGGTGTCGGAGGACAGATGAACTTGTTGATGGACCCAATGCATCTCATATCACGCCTTCAGCTCTCGACCGTTGGGAGTCAAGATTGGAGGATCTCTTTGCGGGATGCCCGTATGACATGTTGGATGCTGCCTTATCAGACACCGTTACAAAGTTTCCGGTTGATATTCAGGCATGTTTCTTCTACTGTTATATACCTTGGATAAAATTACACTATTTTCAGAAATCAATAGTGTAGCATGCCAACTTACATCATTACCACTTCACTTTGTTATTAGACCTGCCCTTGTTGGTTAGCTTTCACATCAAACTTTATTTTTGCTTCTTATTTCTAGTGGCTCTTTAAGTGAATTTATGAACAGACAATCGTCAATGTCAGAAGAAGGTTACAGAGGATTATATCACTAGACCTTGCTGTTTTTTTTTTTCATGTTTGTTAACTACCTTCTTATTTACTATAACAACAATATCTCTCTATTTCCTATAGAAAATAAATCTCAATAAATGATCAATGAAACGGTTCTATTTTTCGTTTCCACTATTTTCATTGCATGTTAATCAATGAAACAAATTGGCAAGAGCGCGGGTGGCGGGGGGGGGGGGGGGGGGGGGGGGGGGGGGGGGGGGGGGGGGGGGGTAGGGTACGCATGGTTAAAGAACATGGATGTTGATCAACATGAAAAAAGAAAAATGGATGTTGCTCAACATGGTTAATCAATATAGGGAACAAAGAGTGTAGTTTTTGTTGTATTTTGTTTCACTAAAATTGTATTATGAAGAGTGGGGGAAACTTTCCCACTCCTAAAAAAAACGTAGGGAACAAAAAAAGAAACGGGAAAAGAAAACATGGATGGGAAAAAAGGAAATCGGCAAGATAAGGATACATGGTTGATATAAATTGAACAAGAGAAATTTCCTCGACATGTAAGAAAATTATAGTTAAATTTCCTATACTGTTTTACTTATTTATTTATTTTTCTCTTTCAGTTCTTTCCTTCATCCAAACAAGGGGAAATCATTTTCAAACGGAACTAACATAGCCTAAATCTAAGAAATGATATAAATGTTATGTTACTTGTGCCGTATATGTGAACCTTTATTTCTTTTTTTCAGCCATTCAAGGACATGATCAAAGGAATGCGGATGGATCTCAAAAAGTCAAGATACAAGAAATTTGATGAGCTCTATCTCTATTGCTATTATGTCGCTGGAACTGTTGGATTGATGAGTGTTCTGTGATGGGATTGCACCAGAGTCGCGGGCAACCACCGAGAGCGTCTATAACGCTGCCTGGCTTTAGGAATTGCAAACCAGCTGACAAACATACTCCGGGATGTTGGGGAAGAGTAAGAACATCCGTCAAAAAACTTCTTATTTTCTTATCTGTGATAGCTTTTTATGGTTGCTAAACGAGATTCCAAAATATATGTTATTGGTGATTTTTACTGCAGTGCGAGAAGGGGAAGGATTTACCTACCGCAGGATGAACTTGCACAGGCAGGCCTTTCAGAAGAGGATGTGTTCAATGGCAAGGTGACAGACAAAGGAGGAACTTCATGAAGAACCAAATTGCAAGGGCACGAATGTTTTTCGTGAAGCAGAGAGAAAGGAGTGTGTGAGCTCAGTCAAGCCAGCAGATGGCCAGTAAGACCCAGAACTGGTTTTTAACATTCTTCAATGGACTGAAACTGCAATTAGATATAAGGGATTGGACTGCACTAAATGATCTGCTAGATGTTACAGCAATATGTGTAGGACCTCAGATTGTAACTGCAAACTAATGCCACACTCTTGTTCATGACTTCTTGTAGGTGCATGCTTCACTGTTACTATATCAGCAAATATTGGATGAGATTGAAGCAAATGACTATAACAACTTCACAAAAAGGGCGTATGTGAGCAAAGCAAGAAGCTAGTGTCGCTGCCAATGGCGTATGGGCGATCGCTAATTAGTCCTTCATCGGAAAACCGATCAAGCTCTGCTGGTGTGAGACTGAGGACTAGATAACACAAGTAGGGCTGGTGTTGTATGCTAGAACCAACAAGCAAGAGGAATGGTGTCCACATTTTGTCAAGGTGTAGAAACCTGTTCCTGCCTTCTTGCATTTGGTTCTCTAACCATGAAAATGAAATGAAGAAGGAAAATTCCAGCATAGAGGAAGATAAGACTTTGCATATAAATTCTGGGGTACTGATAATTACTAATTAGTTCATAATAATGTTTTTGCAATCTGAGGCTTTCTTACAATAAGGAGCTGTTTGGCTCGCCAACAAAGATACGCAAAACCGACAGCATGGTACTTTCACAAAGCTTTTCATGGAAAGCTCATGGCATGAGACCCATAAGTGCAGTTTTTCACTCGTTTTCAGCCCCTTTTTGGGTTGAAAATAAAAGTGAAACTGTCATAAAAAAATGATGGGACTCACGTCATTTTTTTTTCTTTTCTGAAAGGGGCAACCAAACACAATTGTGTAAAGCTGACAGTAAGCTCCCGCAAAACACCAACTTTTCACACTTTTCTGAGAGACAAACAAAAAGACCGATAACTAATAGTTTCTTATAATAAGATCTTACCGAGTGTCTTTTAAAGCTGTAAGTGGATGTTTGTAGACGCTACACTATGCATGGAACACGGCAATACTCTAAACCTAGACACGGCTATATTGTTATATATGTTTAAAGAAAGGAGATTTATGAGAATTTTAGAGATACTTCAAGATAGTATTTGAAATTTCTTAAATGATGGGGTTTCTTAGAAAATCATTAAAAGTTTAAAGGGTATTAAGAAAATTAGCCAAAAGGCTTACATGTATTTTCAGAGTTACTTTTCTTTATTTTTGTCTCTACATTTCTTATTTTATATCAACCCAAGCTTCCCAAGCCAATGGTTTGGTGGATAAGAGTAGAACTAACGTGGTTTGCTTTTGAAAATACATTGTATTATGTTGTATCATCTCCATTTGGAACTAGCTTGATACTTAACGTTAATGTAGAATTGTACAAGAGAGTCCATTGTTGTCGTCCAATATTGTCATTGTTTGAATTCGTGTTCATTCTGTATCTTATCATATGTACATGTTTCCCTCATTTTGTGTGACACATTAGTTCGCATGGTGATCTATGCTAATGTGTTTTGTGTGATATGGAAGTGTAACTCTTACATGCGATGTTTACGTATTCTAATAATCTATTTGGCTGAAATCTAAGCTTCTGAGCAGTGGTATTTTTTTTTTTAATTCTACTTTTAAATGCGGTGTCTGACAAGAATTGCACCTGGGTTGTTTGTTACTATATTAAGGTCAGGTCGCTGTACCAAAAATTTAAAGTTACGATTAAGGTAAATTCACACATAAAATGAGAGATTGTTAGGTATTCATGTGTAAATATAGTTCTACATTGAAAAGTGAATTGAAAAGTAATAGACTTAAATAGAAAGTTGATATATCCTACATGTCAACTTAAGATTTTTAGCTAGTTAGATTCTTAGCTTTTGTTTAAGAACCAACGTCTTTATCAAAACCCAGGTTGTTGCAGCCAATGGGTGGGGTAGAGCCTGATCTGAAGCCTGATAGAGGGAGTTGATTAATGTCTTATTTCCCCATGAACGATGGAGATTCGTGATGGTTAGCCAGTTTGCCTTTTGAAAGATCAAAAGTCAGTTTGCCGGCGAATGTGTTTCCGTTGTGAAGCCCAATAAAGAGAGTTGACCAATTTCTTGTTCTTCTGAACGGTAGAGATTTTTTGATGATTAGCCAGCTGTCTTTTGAAAGACCAAAAGTCAGTTTCTTGGTGTTGACTTGAGTTAGCATGAGTTTACATAACCTTGGATCCTCAAGATATGGTGGATTGCATTGCACCATCTTGGGATGAAAATAAGCTACAAGATGAAATAGGACATGTTCTTTGTAGTTTTATAGAGAGGTTTCAATGTATTTAAACATTTTCAAGATATGGTGGATTGCATGACACCACCTTTGGATGAAAATAAGTTACAAGATGAAACTAGACATTTTCTTTTTAGTTTATAAAGAGGTTTTCGATATTCAAACTTATGGAGTAAGGTTTCAAACTAAGATTCATGACATAGTAGACTCTTAAATCTCCAAACCGGACTCCTAAATCTCCTCCAAAAATAGGTGGAGAGGTCGTTCATGATTTGCGGGTTGCTCGAATTCATTACACTGAACAGTCTCTCGGAAGTTGTGTCAAGGAGGCCAGCTCGATTGGGTATCAAAATGACACTCGAGTTTTTAGGGGTGTTTGTTTGTGCCGAAAGTAACGGAAAAGCCCTAATTTTGCTCCTGACTTGAAAGTCTCACACTTTTTTTTCTTCCAAAAAAAAAATATGCTTGTTTGCTGTAAAAGCTGAGGGGCTGGCCCGCAATCTACCTCGGCTTTTGCATAAATAGTGGCATGTAACACTCCCAGTCTTAAAAATTTCTATTTTCACAATCATCAATGGTTATCATTAATCCCAAGCGTGGGACTCATCAAGATACAACACTTCGATTCCGGCTAGCGTCAGCCTACTTATGGCTTCACAACATTTCCACTCTAGAGCATATATTTTCAAACATTGATCCGACAATCCGGTAAAGAACACATAGCAAACTCATTACTACTCCATAAACTCCATAATATTAACAAGATTCAGGTCAAGCACCATTAATACAAGCATTTCAATATATTACAAAAGTCATGGCAAGTATCAACATAAGAGTTTTACATAGTGTTTCTTAAACAATATATACATATCAAAAGAACATGCCAAAAGGGTAAAAAATATCTCCGCTGCCACCAGGGGCGGCTCAACCTCTAGACGAATGAGGCAGTCGCCTAGGGCCCCCAAATATAATATGGCCTCCAAAATTATAGTGTAAATTAGTATTTAACTAAAATAAGAAATATAAAATATAGAAAATGTTTTTTGTTCGTTCAACTGGGCGTGCCGGAGTGGTTATCAAACATGACTAGAAATTGTGTGGGCTTGCCTGCGTGAGTTCGAATCCTGTCAGCATGAGTCTCTTCCACTTTCCCAAGCTAAATCCTTTACTCCCTATAACTATTTAATTATAATTAAAGAGGAGTCTCTTCCACTTCCTCAGCTGTCTTTCCACTCCCTAACTATTTAATTATAATTAGAGAATTTTTCAAAATTAAAACTCTCTCTCTCTCTCTCTCTCTCTGTGCAGCCTTACTCTCACCGCCTCCGTCGCTCAGGACTCGCCTCGTCGCTCAGGACTCAGACTGACGACAGGGCCTGCAACTGCTCTATAGAAAAAAATACGCTAGCAAAACTTGATACAAAATCTTGATTAAAAATTTTGCATCTCAAAAAACTAGAAGAATTGTTTTCAATAAAATATTGATTAAATAAAATATTAGTTAATATTAATTACTTTTTTAAGTATATTTAAAAGGGCCCACTTGAAATTTTCACCTAAGGTCTCCCTAAAAATTGAGCGCCCTGGCTGCCACCTATCCCGTATATTGCCATTAAGCGGGTCCCTTGCCTTTATCTAAACCTGAAGGTGACTAATATAACAAAATGAGATCAACAGCTCAGTGAGTAAAACAATAATTTATGCATGACCTTTATGTATGTCTATTGGAATTTATTAAAAGTAATAATTGTAATTTATACTATTTTGCATATTTTATGTATTTGCTGAAGTCTGACCAATCGACTTGCCCTTCCTGTAGTCAACTAATACTATTATTAGGCGACTTAGCTTAAAGCTATAGTCGTCTGAACTCTTGTTCAAAAAGATATCCATTCTCTGTTGGCTGCGTAGTGGACTAGCTATCTTATATAGTCGACTACTTTTGGTATAGTCGACTTATAAGCCATCTATAGTCGATTATGTCTTGACCAAAGAATATGTCTACTCTCTGTTTGTTGCCTGTAACTAAAACTAGTTGAATGCCTATCTTATATAGTCGACTAACTCGGTACTAGTCGACTACCCTATCTTTATAATCGACTAATCTCAGTACTAGTCGACTACCCTATCTTGTATAGTCGACTAAGGGTGGTTTCTAGAAACTTACGTAACAGAATCTCACATTTATAGTGGACTGGTCATGGACTAGTCGACATACTAGTTAAATTGTCTATATCAATCGACTATCACAGAGTGTAATGTTAAAGAAATTTATATAGTTTTAACATTCAATTTCATCTTAACCATATTAACATACTTGTTAAACATAAAGTTGGACTCCCCTTCGGTCACCTCCAGTTAAATCGGGTCCCTTCCTCCTATACGTATTCAACGAAATATTCTCCCTTCGATCACACCTGTTCAACCCGGTCCTTCTTCCTATGCATTATCGTAATATTCTCCCCTTCGGTCACCTCCGATTCAACCCGGTCCCTTCCTCCAAATATGCAATAATCATATCCTTCATGTAATAATAACATGCAAGGATTCATAAAACAATGTCAACATAAATGATTCTTATGATTTCTACTTTACATGATGCCAACATATGAAAGTCGTTAACATGTATAAGTAACCACTTGCTAAGTTAACAACATGGGAGCCTTTTCAAAAGAACCAACATATTATATCATCTTAATTTATGCGTAGCCGAATATATGCATAAAGTCAAGTATGATTTATTCATAGAACTATTTTTTAAGAGGCATGTGTTTGATACCATATATACACACAATAAAATTATCAATCATGCACAATGATAAGCATACATGAAAAATAGTTACAACATGATTACCATAAGATTGTTTATAATGTACACATAAAGTCTATAAAACCACACACATGCATTATCGTTCAATTTCACGTCCACCTATAACTTAGCAAATTCTCACTTATTTCAAGTTTTACACTACCTTCTATTATATTGAGGTTTGGATGTTCTACTACCCTTGAAGAGAATATTCACCTATCAAGCTTGGTCACCAGCTATAATGGAGTCTACATGACAATAACAATGTCATAATTAGTTTCTAATTGAAAGAGAATAAGGGGGGTAGTAGTCTTAAGGATTTGCTACCTTCTTCACCAAATTCACCCTCCTAATCCGATAAACCTAGGCCAACTTTGTCTTCAAGAATTTTCCTCTAAGGTGATGTTAGATCACCACTATCCATGTTCTAATAAAGTCTTTGGAGGAGATAAGATAGGTAAAGGAAGCCTTTTAGTATAAAAGAAGGAAGGGAAATATTTGTGAGGGAATGAGAGGGGGGGGAGAGAGAGAGAGAGAGAGAGAGAGGACGAGAGAGAGAGAGAGAGAGTAGGTGAGTGAAGAAATGGAGGGGAAAAATGAAATGTTGCTGCTGGTTTCTCTTCTTGGCCGCTGCAAAAGAGAAGGGAGGGGGTTTTGGAGTTGGAAATGAAAAAAAAGAAGAGAGTGTTGCCAAATGAGATTTTCTCTTCATTTCTCCCTATTTATACTTTCCTTCTTTTAATGATATCATGTCAAGTGCCCCCTAACATCATCTCTCTACACCTATACCTTACTCCTACAAGTAAGGTCCCCATCCCTCTCCCTTCATGAAGTACTTGTACCAACAAGTATGATAGGGTACGGTAAAAAAAGTCAACATGCATGTATTTAATCATATACATATATACCAGTATATGCATGGTATAATAAATACTTGTTTTCACATTATCTCCCTAAAGCACTCAAGTGTTAAGTAGGTGATTAATTAAGGCAAGTGTTACATGGGGTGTCACATTTTGAAGCCAAAAGCTCTGAAAATACTGAAAAAATGATTCACGAGAGCCACAATTTCCTCTTCTCTCTTTCTAGTGGCCAAACATGCCCTTAGGATATTCTGTGATTGGGGAGCAACAAGGATCTGTTCACACCACTGTCAGGCCTCCGTGAAGTAAGAGATGTAAAAAGAATTGGATTGTGCTGGTCATGCGGTACTTTTGATTGGCTTTCAACATGGCGCGAGTGCACGACCTTACATTGGATTACAAAGAATAGTTACGCCAAAGGTTGGGGTGAAAATGAAAATGACAAAATAGCAATGGTATCTAGATTCTAGCTTGCTCCTTGCATGTTATCTTGAGAATATTGGCACTCGTGATGTGAGATTCTGCCAAAGAGTACATGTTGCAAGCAGCCCAGGTCTGAAGAGTAGGATCAAGGGGTGCCATCGGATCGGATACGGATCGGATATTATCTTTACCATATCATATCCGCACCCAACCTTCGGATACGGATACGGATACGGATATTGGCGGATGTGAAAAAATGATAGCGTATCCGCCAAAATCGGATATCAGATATAAATCGGATATTAGCGAATCGGATGCGGATACTAATCGGATATGTTAAAAATGGATATGGTTAAAGATAAATTAAACAGAAATACTTATATTACTTTTTATCTCATCTACTACAATATTAAATGTGATACATACTATGATATTATGTGTACATATCAATACATTCATCGTATTCATTGTCATTTGACTTCTATAACAATAGATTACACGTCCTCCGGTGCTAACTGCCGATTCGGATGACATGGTTGATGTCGAAATACTCAAAATATCATGTGGTGCTCTTGCAAGAATCAAATACTTTTCATATTACTTTTCACCAACTCAAAATATCAAAATTTAATACCTTATTCCATTGAAGAATAGTCTTTCCATACCGATATCATTATGAAGCACGCAAACATTCGGATAGTCGGATCGGATACGAATAAGATATTACTTTTACCATATCCGTATCCGCACCTACTTTTCGGATACGGATACGGATACGAATATTGACGGATGTGAAAAATGATATCCGTATCCGGATTGGAGGCGGATTCGGATGCGAATATCCGCGGATAATCCGTATCGGTGGCACCCCTAGTAGGATCAATCTGGATCATTGAAAGTCTGACCAAGAAGACGCTGGCTATGGTGATTAGTTTGCTAGAGCTGACCATGGTGTTTGATTGATGCATGGTGTTTAGCGCCCGTGACGGTCATATCTTTCTAAGAACACAAATCCGTATTCAAAAAAATTCCTCTATATGCAGATATCTGTATCCGTATATGGATTTTAAAAGTACATCTGTAATTTGATATCCACATCAGCAAACATTTTCAAAATCTATATTGGACTCGTCTATATTTGTCTGGATAGAAATTTTCATATACGTATCTGCCTCAAAAATTGGATAAGGATCAGGATATATCAGCATCTTTTGCACCCTAATTGTGATCTTAGAACTTGGAAAACTTTTGCAGTCCAAGGCTTTCTTCCACTAAGACCTTTTTACAATAAGATTGATAGCTAATAAGTTTTCTTGCAATAAGATTTTTTATGAGTACTGTCGTGGGATTTTCCGCCGCCACAGATGATTGGACGCTCCCAAATTAAACTTGTCAAGAAACAAAAAATAAAGGAAAATCACCTTTCAGACCCGCGTCTGATGACTTGTCCTTAGTGATTTTGGACATGCGTCTGAAGTGAGAAGTAGGGTTTCTCAGACCCACATCTGATGTGAAGTGCCGAGTGCTTACATCTGCGCTTGAAATGGGACGCGGAGTTGCTTAGACGCTGTGTGAGACACATAATTCTCATACTCGCGTTGTACGGGACGCAGAGTTACTCAGGCTCGCGTTGGAGTTGAGATGCGGGGTTCTTCAGAATCGCGTCTGAAGTCTTCGTGCTTCTATTGGACGTGAGGTCTGTGTTTAATTTGAAACGCGACCTTCACGTTGAAGTGAGATTCGTGTCTGATGACTTATCCTTAGTGATTTTTGGACAGCCTACACACTCCGAGATCTGGCCATATGGCCACAAAAATGCCGCGGAAACGCGTTTTCATCGCATTACAGTTGAGATACGGGGAGCGTTTGCTTCCCCTATCTTCAGACGCTCTCCCCCATTGTGTTTTCGCTATAAATGCGTACAAATTCTGAGGCCATAAGGAATGATTCAGCAGAGAGTATAGGTTAGGCTATTCTGTAGTCTGTAACTTAGGATTTTTAGTTTCTTTTATATAATTTTCATTTTATTTATGCTGAGAGGAGAGGAGAGTTTCATGAAGGAATGAGAGTGAAGCTTATACTGAGGGTGACATCGGTATAAGTAAGTTCTTTTCTTTCATTGTTATTTGAATTGAATCAAAGTTTCTTTTTCTTCTTTATTCTTGTTTCTTCTATTTCCTCTTCTGTGTTTGTGAATCCAAATGACTCTAATAGCTCGGAAGTTGTCTTGCCCTTGCAAGTGTCGTTGATGGCTTATGGTAATGAATAACCATTTCTATGTTAGTGTATCTTGCTCCTTCATTTCGTAGTTAGAACGGAGAGGGGGGAAGATCCCATCTGTCAAGCTTCGATCGCCTTCAAGCCAAGGTACATCGTCGATAGGGATCAAAGGTAAGCAGGCGCCAAACAGATAAGTGTTTTATTTAGCTTTTCTTTATTCTCATTTCTATGTTTGGAAAATGACTTCAAAAATACCCTTTATTATTTTCACTTTCTTTGCATAAATCATTTTCTATTTTCTCCATCTTCTCAATATACCACTTTCTTCTTAACTTAACAAAACTCTTTTTCTTTTTCTTTACAAGAACAAGAGAAGAACTGTAATACCCCGTTCCCGGAATACGTACTAGTTGCGTATTCAGTCTTGCGTCCGTATTTTCGATTTACTTCCTGTATTTGACCGATTTTAGTTTTAAAAATCATTTCCATATTGTATATTTTCTATGATTTCTGGAATTTTCCTGAATTTAATTAAATATTTCAAAACCGGTGTCGACCAGTGCCGCTGATCAATTCTCCGAATTTTAATTCACAAACAGTTAGGAATTTCTAGAAGGTCCTTAGACATTATTTCTTAGAATCATATTTTCTATCTAAATACTTTTTCTGAGAATTTATGAATTTATGAAAATTCCAACGGAGTCGGTAGAGAACTGATTCCGGGATTTTTAGTTTTAAAACTATAAGTTATTTCTAAAAACGAATTTCACCATGAGCCTTAAAATATTATCTTGATTTTGGGTAAAAATTTCGGGTCGTTCCGAGATACTTGAATTTCGGACGATTTCGGTAATTTCCGAATTTTTTCCGCATCTTCGACTTAAACCTAGAAACTTGTCTTTTCAACATTCTTAATTTTCAAGCCAAAGAAAATATTTCCTTTTTATAATTCCTCTCTTTTTCCTCTTCTTTATTTTCCTTTACTTCCTTCACAAACCACATGATTTTCCCAATTTCCAAAATTCCCTTTCTCCAAAATTTCCAAAGAATCCCACTCACTTCCACTTAATTCCTTTTTAATACCACTCATTCTCTCTCTCTCCCATGGCCGGCCAAGTGGCCAGGTGAGGGACACCTCACCCTCTCCTTTCTTGCAAAAACCCCCCTCTCTTCTATCTTAATTCCACTTCCTTTGCAAAATCCCAACCCTATATAAACTATTTCCTTTACATTCCATCCTTTTCTTCTTCCCCTCAACAAGAATAGCCTTCTCCCAAAGTTCCTCCTTCTTCTCAACCTCAACCCTAACTCCAAGAGCTCCACCAGGACATCATCTCCACCTCAAGCAACCACCTTGGAGCTTGGATCGTAGCTTCCTTCGCCGTCGGAGACCACTTGGGTGATTTTCGTCAACAACGATCCTACCGAACTCGTAAAGCTCCAAAATAACCAATCCTAGTGAGTATTCTTACTCACCAAGACTAGATTAACCCTGGTATACTTGTATCTACACCTCTTGTACACATATGTTATCAAAAATCATGATTTGGACCATCAAACACAACTTCCAGAAAAATCTGTTCTGTTCTCTGTTTTCCCACGATTAGTCGACTTAACCTAGGAGCTAGTCGACTAGAACCATTAGTTGAAACTTAACCTTTTTCTAAAATGCAGTTTTAGTCGACTTACCCAAATATTAGTCGACTAACCTTCCCTGGAAACAAATCTCAACTCTCTGGAAAACTGTTAGTCGACTAACCTTTTCCACCTAGTCGACTAATTCTGACTGTTTGTCTTAGTTGATTTCTTTTCTGAATTTGGATATTACCCTTGTTACATGTGTATTATATTATGCTTGTTCATGCTTCATAACTGATACTACTTGACCTATTACTGGATGGATGTTATCTCCTGTAACTTCATGACTTGTTATTACATATTCTCGTTTCATGACATGTTAAATAGTGAATATCACCACTTATCATGCCATCTCTTGAACCAAGCATGATGCATTCAACTTTTGTATAAAATGGACCAACTACATTGGGTCAGGGGGAAACATGCGGATGTCGATATGTGTTCGTGTTTACAGTGGCATTAGGTATATTGTACAATTATATTCCGGTCTAACCTGAGGGCCTCCAGGAGACCGAGGGGAGTGCTTGCTCCCCTTCTGAGTACTATCATGATAAGGGCATACATAAAGTCCTCTGAATAGCCTAGCGGCTGGCTTCCGTCACCAAGCAACGGAACAATCCTGGACCGTTATCCCGGGCATGTACGGGGTCCACTGTAAACATAGTTCGTCGATACCCCCGCTGTTTCCAATAACAACCTTATATATACTAGGATATGGATCTATGTGCGCTGGGGACGCTGGGTCACATAGCTAGATATCACAGTAAGACAAGTAATAATAATAATAGACTTTAACTATGTATCCATGCATCCTGATTATAGTCCCTTATGCTTTCATTACTTGTTGGTTTATATTCATTATGCTGTTCCGTCCTATTATCATATCTCTTAGCCACTTGGCTATAACCTGTCATTTTCGGGAGGTCCGACTCCCTTGGATTTGTATGTTCAGGTTCCGAAGCTTGGATCGAAGTGGAGCCATCCACAGAAGATCGAGCTTTCTTTAGCGAGGGGTGATTAGCTCCAGTCCTTGCGCCAGATCTTTCTTTTTGACTCACGGGATCTCATCCTACTCGTGAGCATTTGTGTTTATGTTGTTATCTTTTGCTTTTGGAATTAGTTGTGATAAAAGATACATGTAATGTGTAATATTTTATCATATCTTGTGATGACTTGTACTTGTACTTTTATGTTGGCATATGTATGGAAATCACGCTTTGTCGTGCACTCTGATCCTTGTTGTACTTTTATGCTTAGCGTGTATACGGGGGCACTTTTGACCTGCGTATATACGTCGCAGTGACGTCCCCGTATCTGTGGAATCGGGGCGTTACAGGTTGGTATCAGAGCCAGGGCTCTCACACCTATAGTACAATTAAGCAGCAAATTACTGTAATTTGCTATTGCCAACTACAATGTACAAAGTTATCTAGTCCTCTTGATTCCTTCTTGATTCCTTCCCTTGTGTCCCTTGTGTCCTAAACTCCTTCCATTTTTCCAAATTCCAGTTATCCTTTCCCAAATTCGGTATGGAGAGAAGGACGGGTGTAGCAACTCTGGGCAAGCATCGAATGGACCCACGGGAGAGAATGTGGATATTCTGAGAGTCATTCAGACGATGATGGAGAACCAACAGCCGCAGACGGAACTCCTCCGGCAAGAATTGGCGGCTCCAAAGGAACAGAGGCCAGGAAATGTTTCAGACTTCAGACGGCTGCAACCAGCCATATTCACGGGTGAAGAGAAACCCCTGGATGCTGAGCAATGGCTGACAGACACCACAGACTTATTGAATGCAGCTCGAGTTCCAAAGGAGAATCAAGTGGAGGTTGCCAAAATTCAACTGAAGGATATAGCCAGAACTTGGTGGCTAGCTGAGGAGGCCAGATTGGAGAAGCCTGTCACCTGGGACACTTTCTCAAGAGCTTTTATAAAGATTCTTCCCTGCCACTGCTCAGAAGGACATGGAAGAGCAGTTCATCAGACTTCAGCAAGGGAATAGGTCCGTGGATGAGTATGCCGCGGAATTTCTCAGACTTAGCCGCTTTGCTCCGTACATGGTGACTGACGAGGAGAAGCGGGCTAGTAGGTTCCAGCAGGGCTTGCAGATGGACATTCAGATGTTCTTAATGCCCCAGCAGCTGAAAACTTATTCAGAAGTTCTCACCATAGCTCGGGAGGTAGAGCGTGGGCTAGAGAAGAAGCAAGAGAATCAGATGAGGAAAACAGGCCATGAAGAGGCCATTTCACCAATGGGGGAGAGGAGGCCTTACAGAGCAGCGAAGGTTCAGGCTATGAGGCAACCATTCAGACCGGCTCCTTACCAGACGGCCCAACCATTATCCTTCTGCAGTTATTGTCAGAAGCCAGGCCACATTCGACAGAATTGCCGTTAGGGGCAAATGGGTTATGCTTGGTGTGTGGTTCCGGGACCATTCTATAGAAACCTGTCCACACAAGAGAATGGGGGTAGCCGGCCAAGCTTTGCCAGCACTGCAGGGACCGAATGGACAGAGGGCACTTCCAGGGCCACCGGGGCAGAGAAATCAGGGACCGATGATCGGGAGAGTTCCTCCCCCTCCTCCACAGCAAGCTTTTCGCCCAGTCCAGAGGGGAGCTAGGACAGCAGCAGGGCGTGGAAGGGGTCAAGCCTACAACTTGACGGGAAGTAGAAGCTGAGACTTCTGAGGAGGTGATAACAGGTAAAATCAGGGTGCATTCTAAACCTGTTTAGCCCTCTTCGATTCCGGTGCTTCACATTGTTTTATCTCAGACATTTTGTGGCATTGCATTCTATACCTGTTAAAGTGTTAGACCACAAATGGGAGATTAGTACTGGGAATGGAGTAGTCATGTCTTCTAGAGTTTGTGCTGATTGCCAGTAGAATTTTGTGATAAGACCTTGGCCATAGATATGCTCGTGCTAGACACCAAAGGGTACGACGTAATCTTAGGCATGACCTGGCTCAGTCAGTTCTATGCAGTTATTGATGTAGGGAGAAGAAGATTATTTCAGGATCACTCGTCAACCGGAATTCCAATTCAGTGGAGAAGTGAAGGTGCTAAGAGGAAGACTCGGTTGACTACTTCGGAGGTTCAGAAGGGAAGTAACGGTGTGGATGAATGTCCATGAGTGTTTACTGAGGTCTCAAGACGCCACTGAAAGGATGATGAGTTCTCTATTGAGACTGTGCTGGAGTGGCTCCTATATCCAAGGCTCCGTACAGGATGGCACCGACGGAGCTGGAGATTCTAAAGAAGCAGCTGCAGGAATACTCTGATAAGGGGTTGATTCGGCAAGTACTTCACCATGGGGAGCTCCAGTACTATTGGCGAACAAGAAGGATGGTGGTAAAAGACTTTGTATTGATTATAGAGAATTGAACAAGGTTACCATCAAGAACAAGTATCCCTTACCAAGGATTGATGATTTGTTTGATCAGCTTCATGGAGCCGGGTATTCTCTAAATGGATTTGCAGTCAGGTTACCATCAGCTAAGGATGAAGAAAGAGGATATTCCGAAGACGGCATTCAGGACCCGTTATGGCCACTATGAATTTCTAGTTATGCCTTCGGAGTCACCAATGCCCTGCAGTTTTCATGGATTTGATGAACCGAGGTTCTCGCCCTACTTGGATCAGTTTGTTGTTTTTTATAGATGATATCTTGATCTATCAAGGAACAACAAGGAGCATGCAGAGCACTTGAGGATTGTATTGCAGACTCTCCAGCAGGAGCAGCTTCATGTGAAGAGGAGCAAGTGTGACTTTTGTTGGACAGTATAGCCTTCCTTGGGCACATAGTTTCAGCGGAAGGAATTTCAGTTGATCCCAGCAAAGTCCAAGCAGTGAAGGATTGGCCAATTCCGGAGACGGTGACTGAGATTAAGAGTTTTCTTAGACTAGACGGATATTACAGACGCTTTGTCCAAGACTTCTCTAGGATTGCAGCCCCGTGACAAGCTCACCGGGGAAAGGAGAAAGGTACATATGGACAGAAGAATGTGCTATGGCATTTGAGCAGTGAAGCAGAGACTCATTTCAGCTCCAATCTTGAGGACTCCCTCAGGAAGAGGAGGGGATGGTCATCTTCAGTGATGCATCAGGAAAAGGCCTGGGATGTGTACTTATGCAACATGATCATGTTATAGCTATGCATCTAGGCAACTGAAGCCTCATGAGCGGAACTACCCGACTCATGACTGGAGCTAGCAGCTGGTATATTTGCTTTGAAGATCTGGAGGCATTATCTTCTGGGAGATAAAGTGTTGATATATACGGATCATAAGAGTCTCAAGTATATTTCTCACAGAAGGAGTGAACATGAGGCAGAGGCGGTGGTTGGAGCTTATGGCGGACTATGATATTGACTTGCAATATCATCCAGGCAAGGTCAATACAGTACCAGATGCACTGAGCAGGATGCCAGAGAATAGAGTGCTTGTCCAATCACTCAGCAGAAGGAGTTGATTCAAGACATCATCAGATTGGACTTGATGTTGGTGCAAGAAGCTGATAAGGCGGGACAGTCATGACCATGCAGATTCAGTCAGCATTGATAGATGAGATCAGGGAAGCTCAGAAGGAAGACCCAGATTGCAGCAATTCCGAGCTCAGGTAGAGGCTGGATTGAGGACTGATATCAGTATCATCCGGATGGTGCCTATGTTTGGTAGCAGGCTTTGTGTTCCCCAAGGAGAAGTTCGACAGAAGATTTTGGCCGAAGCACTCAGTTCAGCATATTCCATACACCAGGGGGAACCAAGATGTATCAGGACTTGAAGAAGCAGTTTGGTGGAATGCTATGAAGAGGGAGATAGCCCAGTATGTGCCAAGTGCCTGGTTGCCAGCAGATAAAGATTGAGCATCAAAGGACAGCTGGACTTCTGCAACCTTACCGATACCTGAGTGGAAGTGGGAGCAATCACCATGGCTTTGTCACGGCATTGCCTCGCAGTCCTAAAGGTAATAATGCTGTGTGGGTAATCATTGATCGCCTCACCAAGTCAGCTCATTTCATACCATTCAGGGTGGGTCAGTCAACAGAGTTCTGGCGGACAAGTACATGAAGGAGATAGTTCGTATGCATAGAGTTCCAGTTAGTATTGTATCAGACAGAGACACCAGATTCAGAATCATTTCTGGGAAAGCCTCCAAGAAAGTCTAGGGACTCGTCTGAAATTCAGTACTTCATATCATCTCAGACAGACAGACAATCTGAGAGGACTATCCAGATCCTTGAAGATATGTTGCGGGCTTGTATGATTGAATTCCAGGGATCATGGGAAGACCATTTCACTTGGCTGAATTTTATAATAACAGCTATCAGGCAAGTATCAAGATGGCACCTTTTGAAGCATTGTATGGAAGGAAGTGTAGGTCACCGATTTGTGGGATGAAGTCGGTGAGAGGAGACTTTTGGGACCAGAGATCCTGATTCGGACAACAGATAAAGTCAGGATTATCCGAGATCACCTCAGGGCAGCACAGAGTCGACAGAAGAGTTGGGCAGACACACTGAGAAGGCCATTGGAATTCCAGGCAGGGGATCATGTGTTTTTGAAGATATCACTACCAGAGGAGTAATCCGGTTCGGTACTCGTGGAAAGCTTAGTCCGAGATATATCGGCCCATTCGAGATTTTGGACCGAGTGGGAGATGTGTCTTACAGATTGGCTATACCGCTTTGGATGGAGTTCATAATGTATTCCACGTATCACAGCTGAGGAAGTATGTGAAGGATGATAGTCATATCTGGATCACTCCGAACTGGAACTACAACCGGATTTGTCATATCAAGAGCAGCCGATGACCATTTGGATAGAAGTGTCAAGACATTGAAGAACAAGGCTATACCATTGGTGTGGTGTCTTGGAACAGGCATGTGCCAGGAGAAGCCACGTGGGAACGAGAGGATGTTATCCGTGAGCGTTACCTCACCTCTTCGCATCTTGATTTAGTAAAACTCTTTCCTTCTATCCTTCTCTACTGTTATCTTTTCTTATCTTCTTTGCTGTTACCTTTCACTTTATGAAATTTCGAGGACGAAATTTTGTAAGGTGGATGGATTGTAATACCCGTTCCCGGATACGTACTTAGTTGCGTATTCAGTCTTTCGTAGTCCGATTTTCGATTTACTTCCTGTATTGACCGATTTTAGTTTAAAAATCATTTCCACTATGTATATTTTCTATGATTTTCGGAATTTTCCGAATTTAATTAAATAATTTAAAACGGTGTCGACCAGTGCCGCTGATCAATTCCCGGATTTTTAATTCACAAACAGTTAGGAATTCTAGAAGGTCCTTTAGACATTATTTCTTAGAATCATATTTTCTATCTAAATACTTTTCTGAGAATTTTATGAATTTATGAAAATTCCAACGGAGCGGTAGATAACTGATTCGGGATTTTAGTTTTAAAACTATAAGTTATTTCTAAAAACGAATTCACATGAGCCTTAAAATATTATTCTGATTTTGGGTAAAAATTTCGGGCGTTCCGAGATACTTGAATTTCGGACGATTTCGGTAATTTCCGAATTGTTTTCCGCATCTTCGACTTAAATGTAATACCCTTTCCCGGAATACGTACTTAGTTACGTATTCGGCCCTTTGACCGTATCTTCGATTTACCATCCGTATTTGACCGATTTTAATTCAAACATCATTTTATAATACTTAGATTTATGTGATTTCTAGAATTTTCTGAAATTAAAATGAATTTCTTCAAAAACCGGTGTCGGCAGTACCGCTGACGATTCCCGAATTTTTATCTTCCAAACTATAGGGATTTCAAGAAAGTCCTTTAGACTTTATGATTAGAATCATATTTCCTACTTATATTATTTTCTAAGAATTTTATAAATTATGAAAATTATTTCGGTGTCGGTAAATTCTGCTTCTGGGATTTTTAATTAAAAATCTACACAGTATTTCTTCAAACGGATTTCACCTTTAGTCTTCAAATATTTTTCTTGATTTTGGTAAAATTTCCAGACCAATCCAAAATACTTGAATTTTGGGCATTTTTCCAAAATTTGCAAAAATGCTTTTCCCCTCATCTGCCACTCATTTCCCACTCACCCTCACCTACCTCCACTCACTCTCTCTCTCACCCACAGCCGGCCAAGTGGAAGAGAGGGGACACCTCACCTCACACTTTGCAAGAAGACCCTTTCACTTCCACCAAAAATCACAATCCCTTTGCAAAAGCCTCTAACTATAAATTCATTGCTATTTGCAAATCCCTCTTTTTTTCCTCTCTTTCATTCAACAAGAGAGAAGCTCCACCATCTTCTTCCTCTCTAGCAAGAACCCTAGCTCCAAGTGAACCCAACCTCTTCATCTCCACCTCTAGATCACAAAGGATCATCAAGCTTCATCAAGGAACCTCATCTCCACTCAAGCTTCACCAAAGGGCAAGATCTTCAACCCTAGCTTCAAGAACAAGTGTGGATGAAGCACTCACCATCCATCCTTGGATCTAGCTTCAAAACCAGCACATCAGGTGAGGTCTTACTCACAAGACTTAATCTACCAATTACATGTGCTAGGGTAGTGATCCATGTTCTTGGGTATGATAAAAACCCTATTTTTAGGTCATAACACTCAAATCCAACATACTAGGTGAACCCATCATTTACCTTGGCTATTCTATGTTCTAGTGAGCTTGTATTAGTAAAACAGGACTTGTAATGCTGTGAAAAATCCCACTTTTAACTGTTAGAACCAAACCACACAAAATCTGGATTTCTGTTCTGCTCACTATTTTTACACAGTATTAGTCGACTATCCATAGGTCTAGTCGACTAGAACACTTAGCTGAAATTTAGGCTTTCTGGAAAACACAGCATTAGTCGACTTGGCCAATTTATCAGTCGACTAACAAACTCCCTGGAAACCATATTAGTCGACTCCTGAATCCACCTAGTCGACTAATCCCCTATTAGTCGACTAAT
>JAVJIF010020419.1:0-53910 GCA_038442645.1 Agave tequilana | reverse complement strand
AACACATATCTGAATACATAATTCAAGAATGGGATTGTTACACTAGGTGGTGCCGATGCACAACAAGAAAGTCTAGATCGTTACTCCTATGGTAGAGAAAATTCTCATAAATCTTGCGTGGATCAAGGAGATCGTTGGGTGATCAAGTTTAGGTCAGGCCTGAACTTGTTCGACCTAGTCAAGTTGTGAACCCCATGAGGGGGTTATAGAGAAGAGGGAGTAAGATAGAGAAGATATCAAAAGTTGTTCAATTATGCATTAATGCGAGCATATGGAGCATGGTGGCCATTCTTGGACTTGGACGTATTCAAGTTAAGGGGGAGATTATTAGGATTGCGACTGGATTACATCGTAAAGGTAGACGAAGTACTTTGTATAGTCAACTTATGATAAGAATTAGTCAAATTATACATTGATGTAGTCGACTGGTCTTGCAAATAGAAAGTAAGGTTCTCATTTTATTTGTCAGGTTAGTTAATTTATACTTTTGTATAGTCGACTAATAGATATGATTAGAGACTTACAGTCGACTAATATCAGTTCTAGCAGTTTTCTTTTCTGAATTTGTTTCAATTTTGAGTTGGATTCGAGTTTTTTTTCTTCTGAGGTAGTGACCGTTTATATTAATAGAGTTTGTATAGGACTACGAGAGTCTTATGGTTTATAAATAAGCCATTGCGGGTGGCCTTCAATGTATTCAATTTAAAAAGAGATTCATGTGACAAGTTTTAGCATTAAGGGTTTGCTATTTTAAGCAGCCATCAAAAGACTTGTAATCTTCTTAGTGATAGGTGCAAGTATTTTTATTGTACTTCCTCAAAGTTTAATAAAGTTTCTCCCTTTCTTTCATGGATGTACATACAATCTGTTTGATCGGTGGAGCCACATAAAATTGTGTGTTGGCTTTCGATACTTCGAAATATCTTCTTCTCTTTTTCTTCTCGTTGCTTGTCGATCCTATTTGCTTCCGCTGCGCCACCCCAGCGACTGGTCGTGGATCAAATTCACAACAAGATGTACTCTCCACCAAGTAGTTTATTGTAATATAAACATGAGTTGTAAGGCCTTCGATGTATTTCTTGTCTCTTATGAAATTGTTGAAACGCTTGTGCCACTGCCTTGGTGAGTACTTTAATCTATAAAGCGATTTCTTCAGCTTGCATTCATCTTCTTCTTTCTAGCAGTTTTGAAGTCCATAAGACATGTAGGTCTCCCCTTAAAGATCGCCATGGAGAAATGTGGTCTTCATGTCGAGCTAATCAAGTTTCAACTTGTACTGTGCCACTAGTACCAGTAAAATCTGCATAGATGAGTGCTTCACAATGGGTAAGAATACCTCATGTAGTAATGCATTCTCGCTTCGTATAGCCTTTAGCTACCAATTTGGCTTTGTATTGTATAGTATCACCATCGAGAGATCCATGTTTCTTTGTAAATATTCACTTACAGCTCATCTCCTTCTCTCCCTCTGGTAACACTGACAGTTCTCAAGTGTCGTTCTTGTGTAAAAAACTCATCTCTTCCATCACGATATCCTTCCACATTTTGGACTCTGAACTGATTTCAGCTTACATATATGTAGATGGGATCTCCTCCTCAACGACCGAGAGAGCATAGGTCACGATCATGTTAGTAGTGAGCAAATTGGGCTTACATGAATTTCTTTAGGTTCTTCCAACTACAATGGATTCTTAAAGATCACCCATTGCCTGTCCTTGATCCTCATCATCATCAGAATCTTGATCATATAGCCACTACCCTATGTCACTACAGGTAGAATATCCAATGATACTAATCTTTCTAGAGACGATGGAATAGCATCACTCTTCAACTGCTGTGATATTCCTTCGGTCTTTTCACTCTCCACCTGCTGAGACTTTGTATGCTTCATCATTGAAGCCTCATCAATCATGATATCTCTGCTCAAGATAAACTCTTGTCCTTCAGATCTCAAATTTTTTAGCCTTTAACATCTTTCTTAAATCTTATGAACACACCTTTTTTCGCTCTTGGGTTTAATTTATCTTCCTTGACATAATAGTAGGCCAGACATCCAAATACACATTGTAAATCATAATCCTGAGCAACTTTTTCTGACCAAACTTTCAAAGGAGTTTTACCTCCTATCGCAGATGATGACAACCTGTTAATGAGACAGCAAGTATACACCAATGCCTCAGCCCAAAATATTTCAATATACTGACGTTGGATAACATACACTGGACATTCTCTAGTAAGGCTTATTCATCCTTTCAGTCACCCTGTTTTGTTGTGGTGTTTCTCTTACAGTGAAGTGCCTTTCTATACCCTCATCGTGGCATAGTTGTAGGAAAAGATCTCTTGTATACTCTCTTCATTACCTGGATAAAGTGTCCTGATCTACCTTCCCATGCACTTCTTTATGTTTTTCTTTCATTTCACAAACAACTCCAGGACTTCCTCTTTGTGCTTCATGATGTATACCCAATATCGCCAAAGTAATCATCTTTAAAAAACACAAAGTAGTAGTTACCTCCAATAAATATCATCTTGATAGGTCACCAGACATATGTGTGAATATAATCCAGAATTCTCTTGGTGCAGTGAGTCGCGGTGCTGAATTTCACATTAATCTTCTTTCCGATGACGCAATGCTCATAAAAATTTAATTTGCAAGTATTGACACTTTTTAATAAATCTTGCTTTACAAGAACTTGCAAAGATTTTTTGTAATATCCCGAATTTAAAATACTATATTTTTATTTTTCTAAGTATTTATTTTTACTTTACTGATTATTTTATTATTAATTAATTTAATTTATTACTTCTTATTCTTGTATTATTATTAATATTAATATAGAATTATATTTGAGATAGTAAATGATAATTGGGCTTTATATATTATTAATATTAATTGCTGATATTAGTAGTAATTATTGCTATTATTATTTTATTTTGATTATAATTTTTATTACTATTATTAGTGTTATTATTGTAATTAGTATTATTATTATGTGTTGGTAACTGTAGTTGTTATTATTATTATGGTTATTGTTAATTATTACTGGTATTATTATTATTATCATTATTTTTATTATTATTTTAATATTGTTATTATTAATTATTTATTTCTATGATTAAATACAATTGCTATTAATATTATTATTTTTCACTTGTTATTAGTAGTAGTATTAGTTATTAATAATTGATGATATGATTATTGTAATTATTATTATTATGGTTTTGTTGTTATTAATATTAGTAGTATTATTTCTATTCATTTCCTTGATTCCTACCCATTTTCCCAATCTATACTCATTATCCTATTGACTATACCCATTAACCCATTATTACTAAACCCATTATGAAAATCCACTACCATAAACCCACCAACTCAATACCCATGATCCAAACCCGAGCTCCGAACCCATTTACCTAAAACCTAATATCCATACACATTACCTATTAATCCATGATTTACCCATTAATTTATACCTATTACCTAATAAGCCCAAACCCATTAACACCACTCCCCTGTATATAATCTTCTCCTTAATTCTAAACCTAATCCTAAAACCTAATCAAAGCCCTAATCTATCTTTTCTTCTCCTTCTCCCCATCTCCATGCCGCTACCAACAGGCCGAACTCCCTACAACGTCTGGCCTTGGCTGGCCTCCTCCTTGGTTGGCGAACCACCCCCATGAGATCCCACCTCCACCCAACCTCAGCCTGTGCTCCTTGTCGCAACCTAATTCTCCTTCTCCTCCAATCTCCATCTCCCCCACTTCCATGGCCTTGAATCCTGACTGATCTCCACGCAGCACAACAGTCCAGAGCCCCTAGTGGCACCCCCGGCGAACCCCGGTAGCACCTCCATCCACCATAGTCATGCAACTCTCCACCCATGGTAGCCGTTGCAACCATGCACAGCCCATGGCAGTCCCAGCAGCACACCCCCCAGGCCTAGCAAGGGGACCCCCATTGCAACACTTCATAGCCCATCTTCTCTGGCACCCGTAACCAAGAGCGAGCACCTACCTGCTCCCATGAACAGCGTGCCATCAGCCCCCTCTGGCTGAGCTCTCTTTACTGTGTACAATCGTGTGCATCCAGGCTGCACATCTCCCCTCTCCCCAAGCCAGGCCGCATTCACTCGTTTAGGCAGTAACCCGTGTCTCTTCCACCTCACGCCGAAGCGGCCAGCCACGGCAAGAGCCCCACCGTACCACCATCATCTCTCTGGCGAGCCCTCGATCTCCTCCGTGGCTTCCGCCTCCGCAGGTGAGCAACACCCAGAGCCAGTCTCTCCACCGTGAGTGTACCCTCTCTCCCTCCCTTTTTCTATGTTATAATGTGTGTATGTTTGTTATAAATGTGTGTGTAGTAGTTGTGGGTGTTGATATGTGTGTAATTTAATTTGTATTATGTAGTGTGTGTGTGTGTAATTAATGTATGCTTGGGTGTGTGCATGAATGTGTGTGCGTGAGTGTATATGTGTGTATGTATGTATTAGTTTGTTTGTGTGTGAGTATATATATGCATAGATATGAGTATTATATATATATAAATATATATATATATATATATATATATATATATATATATATATATATATATATATATATATATAATATATATATATATATATATATATATATATATATATATATATATGAATATATATATATGAGTATATATATGACTGTGTGTATAAGTATGTATATGTATGTATGTATGCTTGAGTGTGTGAACATGCGTGTAGGTATGCATGTGTGTTGTATATGTATGGGTGTGTACCTGTGTATTTGTGTGTAAGTGTTTGGTTGCATGTTATAGCGAATACGGACTCGTTTATGCAATCAAACTCAGTAATAGAAGATTAGAAATTGTATTCGTTGTGAATCCGGTACACTGGCGATTCGAAGACCGATCCGTGAGATGATCTGGAGATCCGTCCCGGTTCGTAGAATGAAGACCCAGACGGTGATTCGAGCCCAAAATCGCGTCATTTCAAGTGAGTGTTTGTTTTTTGTGTTATTTTCTTATTTATCATTATCAATAGATATTTGTATTTTACTTGTATCATTTCATGTGACCATCTAATATATTTTACTAGTGTAATTATGCTTACCATTCTATAAGATATCAGTGAGCATCCACTTTAATTATGTAGTTGATTTGAGTGTTTATCTGTGTCATTTCATGTGATGTTGTTTGCCACTTTTGACTTTGGACTAGTTGTGGTATATCTTATAGTAAATTTGATCTTGTAATTGACTCAATTATGATTAGTGATTTTATATCTCCAGTCTTCTCCATTTGATATCAGTTATAACTATTCAGTTGTCAGATAGTAATTCTCAATTGTGTCCCGCCTACGTAGCCGATTTTGCACCGAGGAAGCCTCTTTTAGGTCTGACACTTGAACTGAAATCTTAAGGCACGATCTTGTTTTTCTCGCAAAGCAGCTTTTTCAATCTCCTCTTCATGTTAATCTCATGAGTCTCCCTAAGAATTGGATTTCTCTGTCAACCTCTCCTTTTCATCGCTATCAAAATTCTCTTCCACCAACCTAACATAAAATTATAAGCTGCTTTTGACCTACATTCTTCTTCAAATTTTCTCGACCATAAACCTTATCGAAGATTCCACACTCTCCTTAGTTTCCGACATCAACAACCCCTTTTGAAACATGATGGAGCCCTCATTGTTGTTGTCATCGGATTCAGACTAGACACCCTCCGATCCCACGATAATAGAGCCTCTTCATTGCTCTAGCGCTCCCCTTCTAGAACCTCAGCTGCAAGCTTTGGTTCTTCAATTCGAGTCTCACCTCTTCTTCTTCGTCTTCAATGTTATCGATGACGAGTTTCTTACTCAGTGAAGGGGCGGGCGACCACAGCGTCTCGAGGGTGGGAGCGAGTGTCTGAATGTGATCACTCATTCAGGGATCAACAACTTTGAGTTCTCCATTGATGCTTTCCATGATGGCGATCAATTGTTGTCTACATTTCTCAAGTAATCAAAGGGAGTTGGAGAGAAGAGAGGGGATGGGGGGTGGGGGAGACGAGACGAGAAGGAGAATTTTTTTCAATCTATTTAAAATTGTAGCTTTATGTGACACTCGAACCTAAAATTGTAGCTAAACTATTATTGTAATAAATTAGTTTTAAAATATTTATAAAAATAGCAAATATTTTCCATTGAAGGTAGACAAAAATGTGTTCTTAATCTAGCTTAATTCTGCATTATGACAGTAATATCAATAATGAGAAATTGTATTTTTTTCACTTTTAAAACTATATAACTAAATTTTCTATTTTTAAAACATACACAATTCTTACGAAAGAATATTATACATATTTTTAAGTTTTTCAAGTTATATTAATATGTTATTTACGCGTTAAACCCGATAATTACGAGTGTTAATATAATTGGAGCCCTAATTAAAGCAGCTGTCAGTTAACGCGCAGACCCCAGTTACATACAACTCGAATTATATTTCTCCCCCTCCCTCGCTCGCACGCGGCGCGTAGAAACAACGCGAATGATTAGAAATTTTGGATTAAACCATCACCGACTCAGACTTGTTTCCTTTATAATTCCAATTCTCTCCGGCAATTTCAATTTCAATTCAATTCGCTCCTCTCTCTCTCTCTCACACATCATCATCTTCAGATCAGCGCTCGCCATCGAAATCCATCGTTCAAGAAAGAGGAGAAGGAAGAACACGCTCGCTCACGGGCTCCCAGAATCTCACTGCGATCGATCTCTCACCGAAAATTTTGATTTTTCCTTCGAATTGCTTGCTAACACTTGCTCTTTGTGCAGGATATATAGGATTCTATTCTTTCCAAGTTTAATTGCTTTCTTTCTTGTTTGTTTATTATTATTATTCCTTTGTTTTTGTTTTTCACTGCTTGCTTGCTAACGGTTCCTTTTGTGCAGGGTTTCTAATTAAATTTTCTGTTGCTGCAAGAATTTACTTATTTGTTTAATCTTTTCCCCTCTTTATTTATTTATTGTCTGTTTAACTTTTCCTGCTAAATTTTGACCATGGATACGGGATATATTCCTCTTTCAATCGCATCGAAGAGAACCCAATTTAGATATGGGCATTCTCGAGATTACGGCGACAGGTTCATTCCGAATAGGTCTGCAATGGACTTTGACATGGTCCATTACCTACTCACAGAACCAAGGAGGCAGCAAGACAAGGAGAATCATGACCCTCCTCAATCAAAAGCAAATGGGGCATACAGAGATCTTCTGGCAAAGGTTCTGATGATGGACAGGACTCGCATTTTCTCCTTCAAGAACAAACCAAAGAAGCCCGTGCTCGAACGAGACTGGTTCAGTTGCAATGCTGCTTCCCTCCAACAGCAGTCTCGGAAGCAGCAGCAGAGGCGGTCGTGGTGTATTCATCAACAACCAGAGAGGACATTGGCTGCCCCTGGCTTGTTGGATGACTTCTGTCTCAACTTGTTAGACTGGGGTAGCAGGAATATCCTCTCTATTGCGCTTTCTGATGCAGTCTACTTGTGGAATGCCTCAAATAACTCTGCTTCAGAGTTGGTGACGGTGGACGAAGAGATTGGCCCCGTGACCAGTGTCAGCTGGGCGCCGGATGGACAGCACATTGCCCTTGGGTTGAACTCTTCTGACATACAATTGCGGGATTTCAGCTCGGGGCGCTTGCTGAGGACTTTGCGAGGGGTGCATGAATCTGGAGTTGGGTCTCTTTCTTGGAATGATAACAACATGCTAACAACTGGGGGAATGGATGGGAAGATAGTTAACAATGACTTGAGAATCGCATCGCATGTCGTCCAAACATACCGAGGACATGAAGAAGAGGTTTGCGGGCTGAAATGGTCGGCCTCAGGACAACGCTTGCCAGCGGAGGAAATGATGGATTGCTGCACATATGGGACCTTTCCATGGCCTCTTCCAACAATCCAAATCAACACCAATGGCTGCACCGGTTCGAAAACCATACATCAGCTGTCAAGGGCCTTGCTTGGTGCCCGTTCCAGCTGTCAAGGGCCTTGCTTGGTGCCCGTTCCAGAGAAATTTGCTCGCTACTGGTGGAGGGGGCACTGGCCGTTGCATCAAGTTCTGGAATACACAGACAGGAGCTTGTCTCAACTCTGTGTATACTGGCTCTGAAGTATGTTCCCTCCTTTGGAATAATAATGAGAGGGTGTTGTGGAGTTCTCATGGGTTTATAGAAACCAACTGATTCTTTGGAAGTATCCGGGGATGGTCAAGACAGCTGAGCTTAGTGGCCATACTTCACGGGTTCTGTTCATGGCTCAGAGCCCCGATGGGTGTATGGTGGCAACTGCATCACCAGATGAAACACTGAATCTTTGGAGAGTATTTGGAGACAATGATGCTCCAAAGCCTGCAACCCAAACAACAAACAATGTGCCATTTGCGAATTTCAGTTTGATCAGGTAAGAGCAGGAGGGAAGAACTTTGGGAATAGATGTACAGAGTCCGAAGGCTTTTCTCTGCAGTAATAAAAACAGCCAACCAAGGGTGCATTAACCACTTTGGAGATGAAACCTTGCGACATACAATCTGCATTTTGGAGACTTCACTGAAAAAGATGAGCATCTTTATGACTGATTCCTATTAGTTTTAAAATTTGATTCTTTGAACTTTTAAACTTGATGTTTTAAGTTTATAGTTTTGGTAAGTTGTGACTTTATGCCATTATTAACATTTTGCAGAAACTTGATATTCATCTTGTTTCTAATTTACTTAGTATTTGATATTCATCTTGTTTAATTTAATTAGTTCATTTGATATTTTAACACTTTGCGTGCTTCTTAACAAGGGAATTCAGTGCAGTTAGTATTTTATAGTTTTAGTTATAGTTGATAACATGTGAATGGAAATAGAGAAATGTACTCTTTACTGCTTTTAGAATTCTGATATGTAACTTCTCTTCTAGTTTTATTGCTGTTGAACACCTAAATAGATTACAGCTATGATCAGATTACAGGATTTTCAGAGGCATTCTCGATCATGCTTGGTTGGGATCAATTCGGTAGTTTTGAGTGTTTTGTGTGTCTTTCCACCTTTTTCTGTGTGAATATTTCAAAGTAGGATCCCGAACCAATTGGACTTTGAGATTTTATAATTTAAACTGTAAGATTTAGATATAGATCACACGATCCAAACATATTCCTAGCTGACATTGTAGGAGTGGGAAATTCCTTCTTTATTTTTTTCAATCCAATGGTAGCGTTCAAACTACAGATACGAAATTTAAGTTTTCATTGGTACTTGAGTATTGCTCATATAGTTGTAATTGAGAGGTAGACAATTTGTTTTCTTCTCTCTTAAAAGCTTTGTTTTCGACAAATTTGGGGCCTGTTCAGATATTTGAAAAGCCACTTATTAAATTTAAGGTACTCAAGTTTTTTTTTTTTAACCGAAAATACTTTAGAGGGCAGTCAATACAGACTGTCACCTAGTAGGCATGACAAAGACACCATGCATCTTAGGAGGTGCCAAAATGCATACTGCTAGTTGTTTTGTTATCTCCTGAAATACCATGGTTTTTTGGTTAATTTTGTCAATCTTGTCTCTTTTTCTATTAAGCTGATTTCACATTTGATTTAAACATGAAGCTTATTTCTTTGTTATTGCATTACCCTGATAAATAGTAGTTTATGATTGTTTCTTTGGTGAAAATAACTTTCATATGTAGTGAAAGTAGTTTATATCTGTATATTTAGTTTGTTTTATATTTGAGTTCTGTGCAGTATACACCTACTATAGGTATCTTGAACATTTTGTTTTATTGTGCAGAGTTATCAACCAGAAAGCCTTTTTTTCCTGGGAAAAATATTGTCTGACAAGCGATCTAATGGATGACGGATCTCTTGTACCTGCCAAAGCCACGGTACAGTTTTATAAATTCCAAAGTCTCACTTCTAGTTTAGGGCTAGTGTGTTGTGTTTCTCCATGTAACCAATTTATGCATCCAAAATCATTACTTTATAGTAGTTGCTTTCTGGAGCTTGCACATGTTTCCTTCTTTTCATTGTCTAAATGTTTTAATAGTTGGCTGTCAGTAACATTGTCTATTTTATTTAGGGAAACAATAGTGATTCAGATAGGTGGATGATGTATTGGTGTGCGGGTGCATCCATACGGGGTGTGAAGATTGTTTTTTTCCTTACATTTACTCCTATTATTTCAAAGTACTTTCTAAACGTTGTCTGTCAACATTTGCCTTGTAAGCAAGGGTCAAACCTGAATGTCCATTTTGTTATTAATTTGTCCCTTTAGAAAAGGATTTTAATCTGATGGCTTGGAGAATGATAATTATTTCCTGCATATCTGATATGGATTTTCCACTATAAATTACTTTGAAGCAGAAACTTGTTTATTGTGAAGCCAATTGCGTTCTTTTATAAAGCGCGAACACATCCTGAACAATGTTGTGGTCACAATTGTTGGCCCAAAGGCCCATCACTCTAGTTTTGATGATGATTAACTCATGTAGTTATAGTTTACTAATAATCTTGTGTTTAAATAGTTTCAGTGATTGACCAAGATATTAGTAGGTGATTAGCTTCAATAAAGAAGTTTTGGAGCTTTCACATGTTAATTCAAGAGGTCGAGCATCAAGATCGCATCAGTACTCGGTTGGAGTCAAGCTCGTTGTATCGCGTTTGAATCGAGTCGACTTGGAGAAGGAGTTCTACAAGAAGACCTCGATTTATATTTAGTATATGTCTAGATCTTGTGCAAAGATTAGATAGTATTGATATGCTCAAGTTTACATACACACACAAGTTTTTTTTAAGTTTGTTGGCTTTGTTTTTCGGTTTAACCGGTTTTTAGTTTTCATGTCAAAAACATAGATAGATATCTTTATATGTAAATTGGATTCTATCCGTATATAATATGCTTCAAAGTTATTTATATATCTTGTTTTTGTATTTACATAAGTTTTGGAGAAAACAGTTTTTCATTTCAAAAATCTAAGTTTTGGAAAATACTGATTTTATGTTTAAGCCAAATTTCTATATCACAAAAATGGTTCAAATTGTTTATAATATGTGTTGAATTTTAGTCATACATATTTATATTTTAAAGATCTTAAAAGATCTTATTTTTGTGAAATTTTTGTAATTTTATGGGATTTAATTGGAATCAAAATACCTAAGTTTTAAATCCTAAAAACCCAGCCAGACTGACTGGCGGTTGACCGGATCAGGGGTCGGTCGACCGGCACGGTTGACCGATGTGCACAAGGACGTGCACATGGCCAGCCATCTCGGCCGGACGACCGTACGGTCGACCGACTGAAAGCACCCCACTCTCGGGAGGGGGCCTATCGACCGGGCGATCGACCGGAGGCACAACGGTTATAAAAATGACCGTTGGCCGGTCAACCGGGCGGTCAACCGGAAGAGCATTTTCTGCCCTTTCCTGGCTGCCAACGGGAAGATTTTTTGAAAGGTTATAAATAGCCCCCTCCTTAGCTGATTTCACTAAGAATTTCAAGAGCAAAATTTTCTATCTTTCCTAGTGTTTTAGCAACAAGTTTTCAAAGAGTCTTTGGGTTATAAAGATCTATCTTTATTTGTTTTAAAGTGTTAGAAAGATTAAAGAAAAATAGAGTCTTTGGGAATTAGTTTTTGTTCTTCATTTCTATAGCCATCTAGAAGTTTTCCCAAGAGTTTTTCTTTGTGATTTGTTTTTCAAGCTCTTTGTTTCTTACACTTGAGCTATCATATCTATCCTATCTATTAGGATCTTGTTTTGTGAGAAAAATTGATTTGTGGTTTGGTGAGACCACCAAGAGTTGTAAGCTTTCTTTTATTTGAGTTCTCTCTTGTGTAGAGGTGAATATGGAGGTTGTGTTGGTATCCCTCTAAGTGTAGAGGTGATTGAGGTTGTTGTTTGGCTTTGAGCCTTGTCCCTAGAGGTGATTGTTGTTGGCTAAGTGCCCACCCCTCTAAGTGTAAAGTTGATTATTATTGTGCCTTGCCTCTAGTGTAAAGGTTGTTGTTGGTTGAAAGAGGAGTTGTGTACTCCAAGCTTGTATTACCCAAATTCTCAGTGAAGGTTCCCTATGTGGGAAGTCCTGTGTGGACGATATAGTGAAAATTCTTCTGTGTGAAGGCGGGGACGTAGAGCAGTGACTCGAATCTCGAAACATATCTCGGTGTTTGCGATTGATCCACTATCTCTAACTCTCTCTTATATTGTATCTTGCATTATTTTATATTGTTCATATCATACATATATGCTTAGTATTGTTTGTGTGCCTCACTTCTGTTGAACCAAGAGAGCTTTACATAGCACCTCAACTCTTATTTAGAGAAATTTAGAGGAGATAGTTCAGAGCCCTTCACCGGGAATTCGGCTACACTCTTTGGTTACACTAAGTGTGTTATAATTTGTTTTTAATTCTGCATCATTTGTCATTAGATTAGCCTTACACCTATTCACCTCCCCTCTAGGTGTACTTTCAACAATTGGGTTCTTTCTTATAGGATTAATTTGGATTCATCAAGGGAGATGAATCTATGGTAGAGAATGAGTTCCACTAGTTATAGCAGTCTCATTTTTGTTATTGGTAAAAGACTAAGGCATAGCTGCTTCTGTAGTGAAGTTGTGTGCAGGATGCGTATCATATATATCATAAATTCATACATGCATGACACTTTTTTTTTACAAGTGTAAGATAAGTTGATTGATTCATATAACTTAGTACATATATACATGCCCATAAGTTGCTTGTAATTAGGCCAATTGGGGGAAGAGAAAGGAAGAGGATCATATTCGTCATCCTTTACTCATCTAAACCGACCTAATTACCAAACACTTACTAGGCTCACAATTAGATACATTGATACCCCAATTACATGGATCAATATTGGAATTTTGATTATTCTTTGCCTTCTGGTGATAAGTTCTGAGTGGATATACGGATTTTTATCAAGACTTCTGAAAAAAGGATTTGTGTCTTGATTTTCCCTGGAAACCCCAGTGTTTCTCTCCTTCCAAACATGTGTTACAACCCCCTCAACACTAGCCTAGCTAACATTGTTGCTCTGTGTTGAATTAGTTGGCATTCTTCAGATAAATCCCTTGCAGTATAATCCATACTAATTTGAGCTTGCATAAAGACCATATGTATGCTGAATATGGGAAAGAGAATGAGAGATGGTTCTTTGTTTCTTCTGGTAACATGCACAGTGTGCATGTGTCAGATTGAGTGATACTTAGCGTCAATAGCTTATCCCTAGTGAGCAGCTTATTGTGCAAAGCTCTTAACAGACAAATAGACATTTTTTTTTGGAGTAGAATTTGGCTGCCAAACCACAGAGAAGAATCTAAAAGATGTTGCATGTTCCTGACTGAATTCCTTGCTGACAGGAATATGCACAGGCTTGATTTTGTATCAATTCAGAACCGTGTTAGATTTTTATGTAATGTTGATCTGCTGAAGAAGATGCCACGTTCTCTACAGTGTAGAATCCTTACGAACCAAGAAGTGCTTTAATATCCCTAATCTAAACTACTGTATTTTTATTTTTCTAAAGTATTTATTTTATCTTACTGGTGATTTATTATTTTTGTCACTACTTATTTTAGTAGTAGTTGTTATTAATATTGATGATTAATATTATTAGTGTTTCTATTATTATTGTATTTAAGTATTGCAAATTGATATTGGTATCAATTTTATTTATTATTTTGGATATTAGTATTAAAGCTAGTACTAATCATTGTTGATATTGTGTTTTCTTCCATTAGCCCCTTATTCTTTGACCCATTATCTTGACTATGCCCATTACCCTCAAACCCAAACCCATTAGATTATACCCCCAACCCATTAAGATTCTTACCCATTAACCCAAAACCAAATTCTAATTCTAATCCTAATCCTAATCCAAATTCAAATCTATATTCTAATCTAAATATTTAATCATAATTCAAATTCCAATCCAAATTTCCATCCTAATCCTATCTTACTAAATTAAGCTATTTAAATCTAATTAGAATTCATATTTCTAAAATATCATATATCCTATATAAACACCCAAACCCCTTTTTCTCTTCTTCCTCAAGAGAAACCCTAATCCAACTCTCCCTACTTTCATCTTTCTCTTCTCCTCCAAACTCTTTTCTCTTCTACCTTCAAAAGAAAATCCTGGCCCAACTCTACTCATCTCCTTCCTTCTTTTCTCCTCATGAACAAAAGATCTTGAAGTACAAATTGAGGAGCATGTTAGGGGATCACAAATCAAGTAAGTAATTTATTTTATCAAAATTTATTTTATCAAAATTTATTTGATATAAATTGTTTATTAAAATCATGTCTCACTATAAACTCCATGAATATGTTTATACATCAAAACTCAACATTAAAATCCAATCTAAAATCCCACTAAAAATTTGATGAAGATCAAATAATTTATATTTACATACTTTTAAAGTTTTTATAAAGGATTTAAAGGAAAATTAAATAAAGAAAAAAAAGAATTGATGCACTGCTCTCGGCTTGGCCGAGAGCAGGCGTGCCTGGCCTTAGCCCGGGCTTGGCAGGCCCGGGTTGGGCCTATTATAAAAAAAAAAAAACAAACTTTAAACAGGCTGACCAGACTCGGCCTGGCCTGCGTCGGCCTGGCCCGGGTCTGGCCGGGCTGGGCTGCACCAGACAAGCCCAGAACAAAAAAAAAAAAAAAAAAACAGAGAAATCCCGGACCAGGCCTGGGCCTGGCCTGGTCCGGCCTGAGACTGGCCGGGCCTGGGCCTGGCAGTACAGGGCCAGACCTGTGTTTATAAAAAGAAAAAAGAAAAAGAAAAATCTGAACTGGGCCTGGGCCTGAGGGCAAAATAAAAGGAAAAGAAAAGAAGAAAGAAAGAGAAAGAATTTGTATATTTAATTAATTGAGTAAAAATATCAAAATAAAATAGAGAAAAATATAAATAATATTTTACAACACTTTTACTTTCTATGATAAAGTTTTAGACATATAGCAACATGAAATTAAATTCAAATCCCCCACTTTAAAATCATTTCTCCTTAATGATAAATCTAGAACCGTTAAGTACTTTAATAATTTAAGGCCTATTAAAAAAATCAAACAAAAATTAGAAATTGGTTTAAATTAAACCTACTAAATTCACTAAACCTAAAGAATCATATTTCTAACCCCTAAACTAATTAATCAAGATTAAATCTCTTATAACTCCCAAGTAAAATATCTTTTTAAAAATCTAACAATTCCTATTGAATAATTTATGTAGATTTATCAAGGCCTTGTAATCTCAGTGCTTCGGACTTAGGATGGATCTCAGGTGAGTGTTACTTCTTTGTTTTGTAAGTGTCTTATTTCTCTGGTTAGTGAGTGTTTGCTTTTATCTAAATTCCTTATTTTCCGTTGTTTACATGTATGTATGTCTTGCTCTTATCATTTCACGTGATTTCCTGTTATATTTTACTAGTTTCATTACTTGTATTCGTTCATGAGATGTCTATGATTGTTTACTTTAAATTATCTAGTTGACATGAGCTCATTTCAGCGTCATTTCATGTGTTGGTAGTTTGTCTCTGTTGGCTTAGGCCTAGTTTTGATATACCTTAGACTGTGACTTGACTCGATCTATTGATTGAATAGATTAAGTACATAGTTGAGCATCAGATATATATATGGATCTTGTATTTAGACATTGAGATATTAGAGCGATATCATTTCATGAATAGATGATTACTATTTCAGACTGGGACTAATTGTAAAGGAACTTGGACTGTACACTAGGTTGATCTTATGTTGGATTGGTTCGTGATTGTGGTTTACGATCTACAATTTATCTGAGCAATTATCAGACTTAATATTCCTTACTTGGTGATAATTCAGTTAAGAATTTATTCAGATATTTGAGGTCAGACGATATATCTCATGTAGAGTATTTTTCAGACTTGTTATTCTTTTATTGGTAATAACTTAGGTGATGATTCATTCGGATATTGATGATGGACTTGTTATGATAATAAAGATTGGAATACTTGATACTTGGATCAGTATATAGACATAGTTGGAGTTTGGGTCGAACTTGGATTTATGTTATTTACATTGGATATTGATCATTATTTAGATGTGACTGTTTTAGTTGGATTATGATTTAGATTGATCTTGAGTTAGAGGTTATCTAGAATTTATATTCTTTACATTGGAGCCTGATCTGCATTAAGATGAGATTGACGTAGTTGGTTTATAGTTGTGAGCATTTGGGATTTGTCTAGATGATATTTTGTTGATGTTGAGTATCAGGAATAGATATTCTAGACTATATGTTGTTTGAGGTTGTTTCCCTTACTTCGTTATGATTTCAGTATCTGTTGACTTATTGGTCTCGAGGATATACCGTGTGCTTCATGTATAGTGACTGATCAATTCAGTTAGGGAGATAGAGTTGTTATGAGAGTGATCTCATTGATATTGGTGATTATAATATATGTTCAGAGTTTTATGATAGCTATTGATCGATCTGATTATTGATGACTTAGAGGATGGATATATCAACGACTTTGAGGATATGTGTTGATTCCATAATTTGCCTAGATTATTCTATTCTTGACAGTAGGTTATTACTCACCTTGTATATATTGATTTACCTGTGGAACCTGACTGACTACTTGGCATCTACCTATAACTATCATGTTCATGTTACTGAAATTTACTGGGAATATTATTACACGGTAACAACACCCGCATGTTCACTTGTTGTATTCCTGTTATACCGGTGTCCTGCTCCTTGATATTTTATACTCCTGTTATACCGGTACCCTGACTTTCACATGTTGATATTGTTACCGTGACCACCACTGAGTCATCCTAGAGATTTAAGTAACATGTATACTAAATAATCTTGATAAACTAATAACATGCTATTAAACAACTTACACTGGGATTGGGGAGATTGATGGAGGAGACAGCGTCCGTATTTTGGGTGGACCTAGGATTTAGGTTGCGCAGCCGAAAGAGGGTTCCACTGCAGGGTTCCCGTGGGGTGACTGGCACCCCGTCATGTTTCCTGTTATACATGTTATACATGTACCTGTTCCTGTTTACATGTTCCTGATTACCTTGCGGTAGGTCCTGGTTCAGCGCCAGGAGTCTGGGCCGTGGTCCCGGGTATGCACGGGACCCACCTAAAGCATGGACAATGTCTCCAACCGATCAGTTTCAATAATTTAGGGCATCGATTGGCATGTGTGGTAGGCGTAGTATGGGATGCGTCTATTACGTGTGACAATTGGTGTTCGCTGACATAATTAATAATAAACTGTTGATGCTTTGTGACTGACTATAATCACCTGATTGTATATCTATATATCACTATGTTAGACTCATGATTGTAACCAGGACCAGATTTATGACCAGACTTGGATACCAGCCTAGTGACATGTGATAGGTTACATATTTTGACATCAGTGTCTTGTTTACCATTGTGACAGTTGTCTTCTATCTTTATTCGTGTTGTTATTATATATATTACAGTTCAGTTATTTATCATATTATTTTAGTCTCTTATATCTGCAGTTGTTCTTATTATTTATGCACATTGTTTCTTCTGCACGAGCTCTTTCCCTTTACACACACACTCACCATGGTCGCGTTCTGACGACCTTGGGTTTGCACGTCCAGATATTGGACGATTGTTCTAATGTGCAGGTGTTCGACGAGACTGTTCAACTTGCGAGGAACCGGACTCTCTCTCTTTTGATTCTGGTATTCTTTCCTTTCTTTATTCCCGCTATTATTCTTTGATTCCTATATATCACCCTTGGCTTCTATTCTGTTCTTTATTTCATTCCAGATCATTTGTAGTCTTTATATGTATTATTGAAGTAATCCTTGATTATTATGGTTTAGATTTATACCTTGTTCAGGTTACTTTAGGCTTAGCGCGTATATGTGGGGTATTTTCCTTGAGTATATGCGTCGCCGACTCATGTCGCGTCTCCGCTCCAGTGTATTTTGGGAAGCGGGGCGTGACAGGGTTTTCTTGGTATCAGAGCCTAGGTTTTCGACTTGCGATCTTGAATTTTGACTCGTGTTTTGCAAGAGAGACCTAGTTCTTATCGGTAACTTGAGAACAAGTTATAATTACACTGCAATATACATATACTATCCATACAATGATGTCGACTCCAATTGAAATTCATCGTCCTCCCCTTGGACTCTATCTCTTGAATCTTTGATATCCCTGATTTCTACTCTTCTTCTAGAGTGATTTTGACCTTCTTGATTTCAAGTTCGTCTTGATTATTTTTCCCTGATTTGTCTCCTGAGTTTAATCACTTCTTGCTGAAGCTGGTAGCAGAGATCAGAGTAGCGCAGCGGAATCGTGGTGTCCCAGCGAAGCGACATGGAAGCTTGTTTGTTTTTCTCTTGATTCTGATTTTCTAGCATTCCCTACCTTATCGAAATTTCGAGGACGAAATTTTTATTAAGGTGGGTAGAATTTAAAAAGGGAGGACTTCGAATGGACTAGAACTGCTGCCAAAACGTTTCGGGAAATCAAAGAGAGAATGACAGAAGCTCCTGTTATGAGGCTTCCAGATTTCATGAAAGTTTTTGAAATTACTTGTGATGTCTCAGGCGTTGGGATAGGTGGTGTTTTGAGTCAAAGAAAAGCATCTTGTTGCCTATTTTAGTGAAAAGTTAAATGATGCTAAGCAACGGTACTCTACCTATGATAAGGAGTCCTATGCGGTAGTGCTCTGTGTTACTGGCGCCATTACTTGTTATCGCAAGAATTCGTCATTTATTCAGACCATGAAGCCCTTAAATATCTCAACTCTCAAAAGAAGTTGAATTCAAGACATGGTAGGTGGGTAGAATTTCTTCAAGATTACACCTACGTCCTCAAGCATAAGGCCGGGGTGGAAAATAGAGTCGCTAATGCTCTTAGCTGTCATCGCGCTTTACTTTCTGTCATGAGTACGGACGTGGTTGGTTTCGAGAAGATAAAGATACTTATGAGTCATGTCCTGATTTTAAAAATATATACACTGTCTTAAGGGATAGTTTGACTCATGAGATTGATGGTTTTCTTCTGCAAGACGGATATTTGTTTCACTTTCGCCTGTTGTGTATCCCTCACACCTTATGAGAGAATTTCTGGTATGAGAATTACACGCTGGGGGACTTGCTGAACGCTTCGGGCGAAATAAAATAATTGAAGCTGTCGAACATCATTTTTATTGGCCGAGCTTAAAAAGAGATGTTGCAAGGCTTGTTAGTTAATGTCGTACATGTCAACTCGCCACGCAACGAAAATAAAATACTGGTCTCTATACCCCTCTACCAGTTCCTAACTGTCCTTGGCAAGATGTCAGTATGAATTTCGTGTTGGGTTTACCAAAAACAGTAAGAAAGTATGATTCCATACTTGTGGTTGCAGACCGTTTTTTCAAGATGGCTCACTTTTTACCATGTTTCAAAACATCGGATGTATCTCGGGTTGCTACAATCTACTTTGATGAGGTTGTTAGGCTACATGGACTACTCAAAATAATTATCTCAGACAGGGATGTTAAATTTACGAGCTACTTTTGAAAAACCCTGTGGCATAAAATGAGAACTAAACTTTAGTTTTCTACGGCCTTTCATCCACAAACTGATGGCCAAACTGAAGTAGTCAATAGAAGTCTTGGTAATCTGCTACGATATCTAGTGGGTGAAAATTTTAGAGCATGGGATGTTGTGTTACCTACTGCTGAGCTTGCATACAACAGTTCTGTCAATAGAACTATAAGCATGAGTCCATTTGAGGTAGTGCATGGTTATCAACCTAGGCAACCTATAGACTTAATTCTCATGGCACCCCTCATACTAGGATGTCTGAGTTAACTATATCATTTGCATCGCACATTCATGACTTGCATAAGGAGAATAGCAATCAAATTCAGAAAAATAATGCAAACTATAAAGCTTATGCAGATTTGCACAGAAAAGTACATGAGTTTAACGTAGGAGACTACGTGATGGTTCGGATTCGATCAGAACGGTATCCTCCTAGTACCGTGAAAAAATTGCATGCAAGTAGTGCAGGACCATTCAAAATTTTGAAGAAAATTAATTCAAATGCATATGTAGTAGATCTCCCATCAGATTTTGACATTAGTCCCTCTTTTTAATATTGAAGATTTGGTTGTTTATAAAGGGTCAAATTTTTCCCTTGGTAATCCTTTATTGGATGAGGCTTCCCTTGAGCCAATTCTTGAGAGACCCTTATTACCTCCTCTTCCCCAAATACATCCCACCCATATGGCAGAACAAATTGATGAAATTACTGATGATCAGATTGTCTCTACTAGAGATGGTGGTTACCACAGATTTTTGGCTCGTTAGAAAGGACTTCCTGATTTTAATAACACTTGGATTAATCGAGAGGAACTCTAACGGTTGGACCCTGATCGTCTGGAGCTCTATGAGAGCCGAGAAGGTTCACATTCGACAGAGTAGAGTTTTCCCCAACCCCGGCAGAATGATGGGGACATCTCTCCAGGAATGAAATTCAAGCGACATTAGGCTGCTCGTTTAGTTCTTTTTTCCTTTTATTGTAATTTTTATTTATTTATTTGGTAGTTTTTTTTTAGTCCCATATCGGTTGTAATGGCATCTTTCCGTTAATGTAAGCCTATTTAAGGCCAAGACTGGTATTGTTATCACAGTTTTGAAATGAATGAAAATTGCTTTTAAAGCTTTGCAGCCTGTGTGCTTTGGGTGAGAAATCTTAGGGAGAGAATTCCGCCAGGTTCCTCATCAAAAACCTATAATATAAAGGACTTATCTTCTGTGCTGCAAAATATGCAAGTCCAAAGAAAGAGACGAGCTCCTATGGAGATGGGATGGTTGTTTCTTTTTTCTGTACACTCAAGCTACAAGTTACTTTTTTCAGAACACTCAAGTTAATGGGATGGATCCTCTCTGGAAGGGCATGATATCCCATAAGATCAAAGCTTTCACTTAGTTGGTGTACAACAACATGATCCTCACCAAAGTAAACCTCCAGAAGAGAGGTTGGAAGGGGCATCTTGCATGTTCTTATTGCAGTCAAGAGGTAGAATCTACAAACTCTCTCTTCTTAGAATCCCAAAATTGCTGAGATACTTAGTGCCTACCTCCAAGCTTTTCAAATTAGTGACAGCCCTCCAGACATACATTTTGCATTGGAATAGTGGAGATAAAAATTAATACCTACTAGCTTACGCCAATGGTAGGACATTGCATTCAAGCATTCCTATAAGTTATCTGGTCTGATAGAAACTTTTAGATATTTGGAAACAGATCTCAAACTGCTCAGGTTCTTATATGTAAATTAGTTCACTTGTTACTTTTCGGGTTGCCACAGGAAAATAGAAAGATCAAAGAGGAATGCATAACTGCGAGGGTTCATCAAAGAGAGACAACAACAGCAGCAGTAGCAGCACCAGAGGCCAGAGAGTGATTCCGTGGAGTAAAACTGACAGGGCAAATGTGTACCGAGTCTGAGAGGGAATGTTTTGCCCCCCTCAAACATGTCTATGTAGCCAACAGCTGGTTGATAATTTTTTATCCTATATACTGTCACGCCCCGCTTCCCAAAATACGCAGAAACGGAGTCGCGACGAAGGTCGGCGACGTATATACGCAAGGAAAATACCCCACGTATACACGCTAAGCCTAAGGTAACCCGAACAAGCTATAAATTAGAACTATAATAATCATCGATCACTGCAATAATACATATAAGACTACACAGGATCTGAAATGAATGAGGAATAGAATAACAGGCTAAATGTGATGTACAAGAATCAAGGAATAATAGCAGGAAAAAGAAAATGCAAGAGTACCAGAATCAAAGGGAGAGTGGATCCAGCTCCTCGCAAAGCGTACAGTCTCAACGAACACCTGCACAAAAGAAACAATCGTCCAATATCTGGACGTGCAAATCCAGGGTCGTCAGAACGCGACCATGGTGAGTGTGTGTGTAAAGGGGAAAGAGCTCGTGCATGAGAAACAGTGCATACATAATAATAATAGATAACTGAAAGCACAAAATAATATGATAAACACCGAATAACAACATGTATGTAGAACAAGGCAGCTAACATAACTGTAAATAATAACTGACGTTATGGTGTGTAACCTAGCATGTCACTAGTTGTTATACAATCCGGTCATGGTTATAGTTATATGTCTATCATAGTGATCTATATGTACAATCAGGTGATTAGGGTCAGTCACAATGCATAGACAGTTCATTATCATTTATTATGTTAGCGAACACCAATTACCACCTGTAATAGACGCATCCCATACTATACGCCTACTACACGTGTCAATCGGGGTCCTAAGTTATTGAAATTAACAGAAGAGACTTTGTCCATACTTTAGGTGGGTCCCGTACATACCCGGGACCACAGCTGTAACGCCCCGATTCCACAGATACGGGGACGTCACTGCGACGTATATACGTAGGTCATAACTTGTCCCCACGTATATACGCTAAGCATAAAAGTACAACAAGAAACAGAGTACACGACAAAGCGTGGTATCCATACATATGCCAACACAAGAAGTACACATACAAAGTTATCACAGGATATTATAAAGTATTACACATGACGTGTGCATTACATCATAACCAAGTCCAAAAGAATATATACAATATGTATACAAAAAGCTCACGAGTAGGATGGAGATCCCGTGAGACAAAAGGAGAGAGTCTGGCACGAGGACCGGAGCTAATCTGCCTGCTCACAAAAGAAAGTCTGATCTTCGGTGGATGGCTCCACTTCGACCCAAGCCTCGGAATCTGAATGTGCAAATCCAAGGGATCAAGACATATAACAATAACAAATACAGCCAAGTGGCTAAGGTACATGAATAAGGAAAACCGGAACAGTATAACGAATATAAATCAACAAGTGGGGAAAACGTGTAGAACTGAAGTCAGCATGGAATGAATGCATAGCTATGGTCTATTATTATTATTACTTGCTTTACTGTGATATCTAGCTATGTGACCCAGCGTCCCAGCGCACATAGATCCATATCCTAGTAACTCAAGGTTGTTATTGGAAACAGCGGGGGTATCGACGAACTATGTTTACAGTGGACCCCGTACATGCCCGGGATAACGGTCCAGGATTGTTCCGTTGCTTGGTGACGGAAGCCAGCCGCTAGGCTATTCAGGAGGGTCTTATGTATGCCCTTAGTCATGACTGATTCAGGAATAGGGAGCAAGCACTCCCCTCGGTCCCCTGGTGTACCGCAGGTTAGACCGGAATATGATTGTACAATATACCTACTACCACTGTAAACACGAACACGTATCGATATCCGCATATTTCCCCCGACCCATATGTAAGTTGGTGCTTTTTATGTAAAAGTCAAGTGTATCATGCTTAGTTTTAAGAGATGGCATGATAAGTGGTGATATTACTATTTAACATGTCATGAAATGAGTATATGCAATAATAAGTCATGAGATAACAAGAGATACATCCATCCAGTGATAGGTCATGTAGTGCCAGTATTGAAGCATGAACAAGCAAGATATAATACACATGTAACAAGCATAAGAACCAAATTCAGAACAGAAATTAACTATGACACACAGTCAGAATTAGTCGACTAGGGGTAAGGGTTAGTCGACTAATAGGGGTCTCTAGTCGACTAACAGTCTGGGTTAGTCGACTAAAACAAGGATACAGAGAGTTGGAATTCTGTTTCAGGGAAAGTTAGTCGACTAGGGTTGTAAGGGTAGTCGACTAACAGGGAACTATTAGTCGACTAATGGATACTTAAGTCGACTAAGTCTGTTGATACAGAAAGTTGGATTTCTGGTCCAGGGAGGATTAGTCGACTAGGAGGATTCAGGAGTCGACTAATAGGGATTTCCAGAGAGTTGAGATTTAGGTCCAGAAAAGATTAGTCGACTGATATTTGGGGTAAGTCGACTAATACTGTGTTTTCCAGAAAAGCTAAGTTTCAGCTAAGTGTTCTAGTTGACTAGCTCCTAGGGTAAGTCGACTAATAGTGGGAAAAACAGTGACAGAACAGATTTTCTGGAAATTGTGTTTGATGGTTCAATTCATGGTTTTGGTGACCTAGGTGCACAAGAGGTGTAGATACAAGTGTTCTAGGGCTAATTCAAGTCTTGGTGAGTGAAATACTCACTTGGAATCGTTAGATCGAAGCTTTACGAGTCCGGGAAGAGGGTGGTTGACGAATAGCTCCCACGTGATCCTTGACGACGGAGAGAGCTACGATCCAAGCTCCAAATCAGAAGTTTGAGCTGGAGGGGAAGAGCTTGGGGAGTTCTCTGGAGTTAGGGTTCAGGTTGAGGAAGGAGAGGGTTTGTGAGAGCTTCTCTCACTTGAGTTGAAATGAGAAAGAAAAAGATTAAAGTGTAAAGGGAAAGTCTTATATAGGTTTGGGATTTTGTAAAGGAGATGGAATTTGTGTAGAAAGGAGGGGTTTCCTTGCAAAAAGGAAGGGTGAGGTGTCCCTCACCTGGCCACTTGGCCGGCTGTGGGAGAGAGAGAGAGAGTGAGTGGGGTTAGGTGGGAGGGTGAGTGGGAAATGAGGTGGAAAATGTGGAATTTGCAATTATTGAAAAAATGTCCAAAATTCAAGTATCTCGGAATGATCTGAAAATTTTACCAAAAATCAAGAATAATATTTGAAGACTCATGGTGAAATTCGTTTGAAGAAATACCGTATAGTTTTAAAATTAAAAATCCCGGAATCAGTTATTTACCGACTCCGAAAGAATTTTCATAAATTTATAAAATTCCCAGAAAAAATATTTAGATAGAAAATATGATTCTAAGAAATAATGTCTAAAGGATCTTCTAGAAATTCCTAACTGTTTGCAAGATAAAAATCCGAGAATCGATCAGCGGCACTGGTCGACACCGGTTTTGAAAATATTTAATTAAATTCAGGAAAATTCCAGAAAATCATATAAAATCCAAAGTATAGGAAAATGACATTTGGAACTGAAATCGGTCGAATACAGGAAGTAATTCGAAAAAAATACGATAGGGAAACTAATACGCAACTAAGTACGTATTCCGGGAACGGGGTATTACAATCTACCCACCTTACAAAAATTTCGTCCCCGAAATTTCGTAAGGTGAAAGGTAACAGGAAAGGAAACAGATAGATAAGGATAAGAGGAAGGATAACAGTAGAAAAGAATAGAAGGAAAGAGTTTTTACCAAATCAAGATGTGAAAAGTTGAGGGTAACGCTCCCGGATAACATCCTCCCGTTCCCACGTGGCCTCTCCAGGGGCATGCCTGTTCCAAGACACCAACACTAATGGTATAGCCTTGTTCTTCAATGTCTTGACACTTTTATCCACAATGGCCATCGGCTGCTCTTGATATGATAAATCCGGTTGTAGTTCCAGTTCGGAGTGATCCAGGATATGGCTATCATCTTTCACATACTTCCTCAACTGTGACACGTGGAAAACATTGTGAACTCCGTCCAAAGATGGCGGTAATGCCAATCTATAAGACACATCTCCCACTCGATCCAAAATCTCAAATGGGCCGATATATCTCGGACTAAGCTTTCTACGAGTACCGAACCGGATTACTCCCTTGGTAGGTGATATCCTCAAGAATACATGATCTCCAACCTGGAATTCTAATGGCCTTCTCCGAGTGTCAGCCCAACTCTTCTGCCGACTCTGAGCTGTCCTGAGATGATCTCTGATAATCCTGACCTTGTCTGTTGTCTGAATCAGAATCTCTGGCCCCAAAAGTCTCCTCTCACCGACTTCATCCCAACAAATCGGAGACCTACACTTCCTCCCATACAATGCTTCAAATGGTGCCATCTTGATACTTGCTTGATAACTGTTATTATAAGAAAACTCCGCCAAGTGAAGATGGTCTTCCCATGATCCCTGGAATTCAATCATGCAGGCCCTCAACATATCCTCAAGAATCTGGATAGTCCTCTCAGATTGTCCGTCTGTCTGAGGATGATATGATGTACTGAATTTCAGACGAGTCCCTAGACTTTCTTGGAGACTCTCCCAGAAATGAGATCTGAATCTGGTGTCTCGGTCTGATACAATACTAACAGGAACTCCATGTAGACGAACTATCTCCTTCAAGTACTTGTCTGCCAAGACCTCTGTTGACTGTCCCACCCTGAATGGTATAAAGTGAGCTGACTTGGTGAGACGGTCAATGATTATCCACACAGCATTATTACCTTTAGGACTTCGAGGCAATGCCGTAACAAAATCCATGGTAATGTGCTCCCACTTCCACTCGGGACCCGGCAAAGGTTGCAGAAGTCCCGCCGTCCTCTGATGCTCAATCTTAACCTGCTGACAAACCAAGCACTTGGCAACAAACTGGGCTATCTCCCTCTTCATGGCATTCCACCAAAACTGCTTCTTCATATCCTGATACATCTTGTTTCCCCTGGGTGTATGGAATGTGCTGAACTGTGAGCCTCTGCCAAAATCTTCTGCCGAACCTCTCCTTGGGGAACACAAAGTCTGCTACCAAAATATAAGGCACCATCCGGATGAATACTGATATCAGTCCTCAATCCAGCCTCTACCTGAGCTCGGAACTGCTGCAATCTGGGATCTTCCTTCTGAGCTTCCTTGATCTCATCTATTAATGTTGACTGAATCTGCAAAGCCATGAGCTGTCCTGCCTCCTCAGCTCCTCGAACCAACATCAAGTCCAATCTGATAATGTCCTGAATCAACTCCTTCTGCTGAGTGATTTGGACAAGCACCCTATTCTCTGGCATCCTGCTCAGTGCATCCGGTACTGTATTGACCTTGCCTGGATGGTATTGCAAGTCAATATCATAGTCCGCCATCAGCTCCAGCCACCGCCTCTGCCTCATGTTCAACTCCTTCTGTGAGAAAATATACTTGAGGCTCTTGTGATCCGTGTATATCAACACCTTATCTTCCAGAAGATAATGCCTCCAAATCTTCAAAGCAAATATCACAGCTGCAAGCTCCAAGTCATGAGTTGGGTAGTTCCGCTCATGAGGCTTCAGTTGCCTAGATGCATATGCTATAACATGATCATGTTGCATAAGCACACACCCCAGGCCTTTCCCTGATGCATCACTGAATATGACCATCCCTCCTCTCCCTGAGGGAGTCTTCAAGATCGGAGCTGAAATGAGTCTCTGCTTCAACTGCTCAAATGCCAAAGCACATTCTTCTGTCCACATGTACCTCTCTCCTTTCCGGGTGAGCTTGGTCAACGGAGCTGCAATCCTAGAGAAATCCTGGACAAAGCGCCTGTAATATCCGGCTAGCCCAAGAAAACTCTTAATCTCAGTCACCGTCTCCGGAATAGGCCAATTCTTCACTGCTTGGACTTTGCTGGGATCCACCGAGATTCCTTCTGCTGAAACAATGTGCCCAAGGAAGGCTATACTGTCCAACCAGAAGTCACACTTGCTCCTCTTGGCATGAAGCTGCTCCTGCTGGAGGGTCTGCAACACAATCCTTAAGTGTTCTGCATGCTCCTTGTTGTTCTTGGAATAGATCAAGATGTCATCTATGAAGACAACAACGAACTGATCCAGGTAGGGCGAGAACACTCGGTTCATCAAATCCATGAAAACTGCAGGGGCATTGGTGACTCCGAAAGGCATAACTAGAAATTCATAGTGGCCATAACGGGTCCTGAATGCCGTCTTCGGGATATCCTCTGTCTTCATCCTTAGCTGATGGTACCCCGACTGCAAATCCAACTTAGAGAATACCCGGGCTCCATGAAGCTGATCAAACAAATCATCAATCCTTGGCAAGGGATACTTGTTCTTGATGGTAACCTTGTTCAATTCCCTGTAATCAATACAAAGTCTCTTACCACCATCCTTCTTGTTCGCCAATAGCACTGGAGCTCCCCATGGTGAAGCACTTGGCCGAATCAATCCCTTATCAGAGTACTCCTGCAGCTGCTTCTTCAGAATCTCTAGCTCCGTCGGTGCCATCCTGTACGGAGCCTTAGATATAGGAGCTGTCCCAGGCACAGTATCAATTGAGAACTCGATCACCCTTTTTGGTGGCAGTCCTGAGATCTCAGCAAATACTCCTGGAAATTCATCCCACACCGGTACTCCTTTCTGAACCTCTGAAGTAGTCAACCGAGTCTTTCTCTTGGTAGACTTCACCTCACCACAAATTGAAATTCCGGTTGACGGGGAATCCTGAAAATAATCTTCTTCTCCCTACAGTCAATGACTGCATGGTACTGACTGAGCCAGGTCATGCCTAAGATTACGTCGTACCCTTTGGTGTCTAGCACGAGCATATCTATGGCCAAGGTCTTATCACAAAGTTCCACTGGACAATCAGCACAAACCCTAGAAGACATGACTACTCCATTCCCAGTACTAATCTCCCATTTGTGGTCTAACACTTTAACAGGTATAGAATGCAATGCCACAAAATGATCTGAGATAAAACAATGCGAAGCACCGGAATCGAAGAGGGCTAAAACAGGTTGAGAATGCACTCTGATATTACCTGTTATCACCTCCTCAGAAGTCTCAGCTTCCACTTCCGTCAAGTTGTAGGCTTGACCTCTTCCACGCCCTGCTGCTGTCCTAGCTCCCCTCTGGACTGGGCGAACAACATGCTGTGGAGGAAGGGGAAGAGCTCTCCTCATCACTGGTCCCTGATTCCTCTGCCCAAGTGGCCCTGGAAGCACTCTCTGTCCATTGGGTCCTGGAAGTGCCGGCAAAGCTTGACCGGCTATCCCCATCCTCCTGTGCGGACAAGCTTCTATGGAATGATCCCTGGATCCACACACCAAACACAATCCATTTGCCCTCCGGCAATTCTGACGAATGTGGCCCGGTTTCTGACAATAACTGCAGAAGGTCGATGGTTGGCCCGCCTGGTAAGGAGCTGGTCTGAATTGCTGCCTCATCTGCACCTTCGCTGCTCTGAATGGGCCTCCTCTCCCCATTGGTGGAAACGGCCTCTTCATGGCCTGGTTCCTCATCTGATCCTCTCGCTTCTTCTCCAACCCACGCTCCACTTCTCGAGCTATGGTGAGAACCTCAGAATAAGTCTTCAGTTGCTGGGGCATCAAGAAGACCTGTATGTCCATCTGCAGGCCCTGCTGGAATCTGCTTGCCCGCTTCTCCTCGTCCGTTACCATGTACGGAGCAAAGCGGCTGAGTCTGAGGAATTCCGCGGCATACTCATCCACGGACTTGCTCCCTTGCTGAAGCCTGATAAACTGCTCTTCCATGTCTTTCTGGGCAGTAGCTGGGAAGAATCTGGCATAGAAGCTCTTGGAGAATGTGTCCCAGGTGACAGGCTTCTCCAGTCTGGCCTCTTCAGCAAGCCACCAAGTTCTAGCAACATCTTTCAACTGAATCTTGGCGACCTCAACTTGGTTCTCCTTTGGTACCCTGGCTGCATTCAGCAGATCTGTGGTATCTGTCAACCACTGTTCAGCATCCAAGGGCTTCTCTTCTCCCGTGAAGATGGCTGGTTGCAGCCGCCTGAAGTCCGATACATTTCCCGGCCTCTGATCCTTCGGTGCTGCCAATTCTTGCCTGAGGAGTTCAGTCTGCTGCTGCTGGTTTTCCATCATGGTCTGAATGACCTTCAGAATATCCACATTCTCCCCTGTAGGTCCATTCGATGCTTGCCCCGAGTGGTTACGCCCGTCCTTCTCTCCATACCGATTGGTGAAAGATAACTGGAATTGGAAAAATGGAAGGAATTTAGGACACAAGGGATGGAATCAAGAAGGAATCAAGAAGGACTAGATAACTTTGTACATTGTAGTTGACACCAGCAAATTATTAATTTGCTGCTTGATTGTACTTTAGGTGTGAGAGCCTAGGCTCTGATACCAACCTGTAACGCCCCGATTCCACAGATACGGGGACGTCACTGCGACGTATATACGTAGGTCATAACTTGTCCCCACGTATATACGCTAAGCATAAAAGTACAACAAGAAACAGAGTACACGACAAAGCGTGGTATCCATACATATGCCAACACAAGAAGTACACATACAAAGTTATCACAGGATATTATAAAGTATTACACATGACGTGTGCATTACATCATAACCAAGTCCAAAAGAATATATACAATATGTATACAAAAAGCTCACGAGTAGGATGGAGATCCCGTGAGACAAAAGGAGAGAGTCTGGCACGAGGACCGGAGCTAATCTGCCTGCTCACAAAGAAAGCCTGATCTTCGGTGGATGGCTCCACTTCGACCCAAGCCTCGGAATCTGAATGTGCAAATCCAAGGGATCAAGACATATAACAATAACAAATACAGCCAAGTGGCTAAGGTACATGAATAAGGAAAACCGGAACAGTATAACGAATATAAATCAACAAGTGGGGAAAACGTGTAGAACTGAAGTCAGCATGGAATGAATGCATAGCTATGGTCTATTATTATTATTACTTGCTTTACTGTGATATCTAGCTATGTGACCCAGCGTCCCAGCGCACATAGATCCATATCCTAGTAACTCAAGGTTGTTATTGGAAACAGCGGGGGTATCGACGAACTATGTTTACAGTGGACCCCGTACATGCCCGGGATAACGGTCCAGGATTGTTCCGTTGCTTGGTGACGGAAGCCAGCCGCTAGGCTATTCAGGAGGGTCTTATGTTGCCCTTAGTCATGACTGATTCAGGAATAGGGAGCAAGCACTCCCCTCGGTCCCCTGGTGTACCGCAGGTTAGACCGGAATATGATTGTACAATATACCTACTACCACTGTAAACACGAACACGTATCGATATCCGCATATTTCCCCGACCCATATGTAAGTTGGTGCTTTTTATGTAAAAGTCAAGTGTATCATGCTTAGTTTTAAGAGATGGCATGATAAGTGGTGATATTACTATTTAACATGTCATGAAACGAGTATATGCAATAATAAGTCATGAGATAACAAGAGATACATCCATCCAGTGATAGGTCATGTAGTGCCAGTATTGAAGCATGAACAAGCAAGATATAATACACATGTAACAAGCATAAGAACCAAATTCAGAACAGAAATTAACTATGACACACAGTCAGAATTAGTCGATTAGGGGTAAGGGTTAGTCGACTAATAGGGGTCTCTAGTCGACTAACAGTCTGGGTTAGTCGACTAAAACAAGGATACAGAGAGTTGGAATTCTGTTTCAGGGAAAGTTAGTCGACTAGGGTTGTAAGGGTAGTCGACTAACAGGGAACTATTAGTCGACTAATGGATACTTAAGTCGACTAAGTCTGTTGATACAGAAAGTTGGATTTCTGGTCCAGGGAGGATTAGTCGACTAGGAGGATTCAGGAGTCGACTAATAGGGATTTCCAGAGAGTTGAGATTTAGGTCCAGAAAAGATTAGTCGACTGATATTTGGGGTAAGTCGACTAATACTGTGTTTTCCAGAAAAGCTAAGTTTCAGCTAAGTGTTCTAGTCGACTAGCTCCTAGGGTAAGTCGACTAATAGTGGGAAAAACAGTGACAGAACAGATTTTCTGGAAATTGTGTTTGATGGTTCAATTCATGTTTTGGGTGACCTAGGTGCACAAGAGGTGTAGATACAAGTGTTCTAGGGCTAATTCAAGTCTTGGTGAGTGAAATACTCACTTGGAATCGTTAGATCGAAGCTTTACGAGTCCGGGAAGAGGGTGGTTGACGAATAGCTCCCACGTGATCCTTGACGACGGAGAGAGCTACGATCCAAGCTCCAAATCAGAAGTTTGAGCTGGAGGGGAAGAGCTTGGGGAGTTCTCTGGAGTTAGGGTTCAGGTTGAGGAAGGAGAGGGTTTGTGAGAGCTTCTCTCACTTGAGTTGAAATGAGAAAGAAAAAGATTAAAGTGTAAAGGGAAAGTCTTATATAGGTTTGGGATTTTGTAAAGGAGATGGAATTTGTGTAGAAAGGAGGGGTTTCCTTGCAAAAAGGAAGGGGTGAGGTGTCCCTCACCTGGCCACTTGGCCGGCTGTGGGAGAGAGAGAGAGTGAGTGGGGTTAGGTGGGAGGGTGAGTGGGAAATGAGGTGGAAATGTGGAATTTGCAATTATTGAAAAAATGTCCAAAATTCAAGTATCTCGGAATGATCTGAAAATTTTACCAAAAATCAAGAATAATATTTGAAGACTCATGGTGAAATTCGTTTGAAGAAATACCGTATAGTTTTAAAATTAAAAATCCCGGAATCAGTTATTTACCGACTCCGAAAGAATTTTCATAAATTTATAAAATTCCCAGAAAAATATTTAGATAGAAAATATGATTCTAAGAAATAATGTCTAAAGGATCTTCTAGAAATTCCTAACTGTTTGCAAGATAAAAATCTGAGAATCGATCAGCGGCACTGGTCGACACCGGTTTTGAAAATATTTAATTAAATTCAGGAAAATTCCAGAAAATCATATAAAATCCAAAGTATAGGAAAATGACATTTGGAACTGAAATCGGTCGAATACAGGAAGTAATTCGAAAAAAATACGATAGGGAAACTGAATACGCAACTAAGTACGTATTCCGGGAACGGGGTATTACAACAGCCTCAGTTTCCTGGCGCTGAACCAGGCCGTACCGCTAGGTACTCAGTAACAGTAACAGTAACAGTAATCTCACTGTGAAAACAGTGGAACAGTAACAGTACAGATGGGATGTCAGTCATCCCCAGGAACCCTACAGTGGAACCCTCAGTCGGCTGCGCAACCTGTATTCTAGGTCCACCCAAAATACAGACGCTGTCTCCTCCATCAATTTCCCCAATCCCGGTGTAAGTTGTTCAATTACTTATTATTTATTTCAGTTAAGTCAGTCAATATCAATGTCACCTAGAATACTGAGACATGCAATGACCGTAACAGTAACAGTACAGTAACAGTAATTGTATACACGATGAACAGTAATAGGAACAGTGAACAGTAACAGTAATCGTGTATACAATGAATAAAGCTGTACCGATTGTTACAGTTTAACGATACTTTCCTAGTAATTTTCAGTAACATGAACAGTATGTTTATCAGGCAGATATCTTATCTAATTTGTCAAGTTACCTAAGTGGTATCATGATATTTATTCAGAATCACAATATAATCTTTTTGCGTTTATCCATTATGTATTTAATAAGCGAACATGAATAATAATTGACTTGTATGAACGATAATTAAACATGAACATTGTTTAAACATAACAACGTATATTGAAACAAGTTAGAAGCACTCACGTAAAATAATATCGTAATACTCAATAAGAAAACAAAGAACACTCACCTGAGATCGTCACGGGTCCGAATATAGACGTGGCAAATCAACTCATTAATCTACATTCAATTTAAATAATAATTATAAGAAATATTTTAATTTTGAGCCATTCTAAGAGATATGACTAAAAAATAATTTTACAGAGTCACATTTCAGTTTCTGATTTTATAGAAATTTTTCTGAAATTTTCTGATTTTTTCCTAGATTTTTTCTGAATTAATTTAGTCTAAAATTAATTAATAATCATAACGGGTCTGTTTTTGTATTTGGGTTGGGTTAAAAATGAATTAGAACCCAAATCTGTGGGCTCACTGCAAGTCTGGGCTTCTTAATTGGGCTTTGAATTAGTTTTCTATGTATTTCTTTTCCTTTTCTTTTTGTTTTATGGGTTCTGGCCTGGCCCAATTAACCGGGCCCAGTTCTTTTTCTTTTTCAATTCTTTCTTTTCTTTTATTTCTTTTGGGCTGGGCCAATAACGGCCCAGCTCCCCTCTCTCTCTCTCTCTCTCTCTCTCTCTTTTTTTATTACTTTCTTTTTTTTTCTGGGCCTGGGCCAGTTAGAGGCCGGATTCTTCCTTTCTTTTCTTTCTTTCTTTTTTTTTGTTTGGTTCTTGTGGGCTTGGGCCAGAGGCAGCCCACCCCTCTTTTTCTTTCCTTTTATTTCACTGGGCCTGGGCCATTTGCGGCCCAGTTCCTTTTTTTTTTTTTTCTCCTCTTAACTGGGCCTGGGCTTTACCAGGCCCTTTCTTTCTTTCTTTCTTTTTTTTTTCTTTGGTTTTTTTTTCTTTTTAGTTGGAGGCTGCTGCTCTCGGCTTCGGCCGAGAGCAGCACAAATTAATTTTTTTTCTTTTTTTTTTAATTTTTATTTTCCTTATATATACATTTGTATATATATATATATATATATATCTATGTGTGTATATCTTCTAAAATTTCTATTAATGTATTATTATATTACCCAATTTATTTTATTTATTTTAATGGATAAATCTTTTAGTTTCATAAAGAAGGAATTTTAAATCATGATACGTTATCAATTCTAATTCATATCAATTGGTTTAGATCTAGGGGAGATCTAGGTTTTTTTGCAACAAAAGGGAATCTTAAGCATGCTTGCTAATTAAATATTTGAATTAATAAAAAATCAAATTTTTTATACTTACTTGTTTCCTTACTTTCTCCTTAATCTTGTATCCAGAAATCCTTCTTCGCAGTTTGAGGAAAATATGAGGATAAGGAAAGTTATACTAGAGTTTCTCTTGATGTAGGAGAGAAAGGAAATGTTTAGGTTTTATAAGGCTATAAGAGATTTTCTTTTTTTTTTTTTGAACCTGGACTCTAATTAGGCTAGATTAGCAATTAGATAAGAATGGAAAGTGGTAGGAAAAATCTCAAAGAGATTCTTCTTGAACCTGGACTCTAATTAGGCTAGATTAGCAATTAGATAAGAATGAAAAGTTGTAGAAAAAAATCTCAAAGAGATTTGATTTAGAATTTGAAATTATAGATTGTCTAGCTCATTAGATTCAAATTTAATTTCGAGTGCTCTTAGATTACACGCCAATGTGGCACAATGGTTAACTCTCTTCTCTCCCTTGTTGGGGACCTAAGTTTAATCCCCAGTGCTAGCAATATATATTATTATTATTATTATTATTTTTTCATTTTATTTATTTATTTATTTTTATTTTACTTTATTTTTGGATATGAGTTAAAAGGGTTATGGTTTATTAGATAATTGGATCATGGGTAGATGGGTTAGAAAAGAAGATCAATTGAGAATAACGGCAACAATAACATAATAATAATAATAATGCTCATCATAATGTATAAAATATAATACATATATATACTTGTATAATTGCAATTCAAAAACATATGCACTTAATATGTATGCACATATATTTATACACCTGTACAAAATACATTAATCAATAATAATAACTAATTCTACATAAAATTAATAAGAGTAGAAATACAGTATTATTAGTTAGGGGATATTACACTCTACCCACCTTATTAAAAATTTCGTCCTTGAAATTTAAATAAAAGTAGGGAATGATAAAAGAGTCAAAATACAAGGGAAAACAATTAAGCTTCCATGTCGCCTCGCTGGGACACCACGATTCCGCTGCGCGCTCTGATCTCTGCTATCAGTTCAACGGGAAGCGATCAACTCAGGGGATAAAAGCAGAGAAAATAGAAACGGAAGAAACGATAAGAATCAAGATAGGACCAAGATTACTTTAAAAGAAGAGATACAATCAGAGAGGTCGAAAGATCAAAGAGATAGATTTTCAAAGGAGGACAGTCAATTCCAAATGAACTGAATATCATAATGGATAGTATATGTATATTACAGTGTAATTATAGCTCGTTTCAAGTTACAGGTAAGAATCAGGTCCGTTTTATGTCGAAACCTGGCTCTGATACCAAAGAAAACCCTGTCACGCCCCGCTTCCCAAAATACGCGGAAACGGAGTCGCGACGAAGGTCGGCGACGTATATACGCAAGGAAAATACCCCACGTATACACGCTAAGCCTAAAGTAACCCGAACAAGTTATAAATTAGAACTATAATAATCATCGATCACTGCAATAATACATATAAGACTACACAGGATCTGAAATGAATGAGGAATAGAATAACAGGCTAAATGTGATGTACAAGAATCAAGGAATAATAGCAGGAAAAAGAAAATGCAAGAGTACCAGAATCAAAGGGAGAGTGGATCCAGCTCCTCGCAAAGCGTACAGTCTCAACGAACACCTGCACAATAGAAACAATCGTCCAATATCTGGACATGCAAATCCAGGGTCGTCAGAACGCGACCATGGTGAGTGTGTGTGTAAAGGGGAAAGAGCTCGTGCATGAGAAACAGTGCATACATAATAATAACAGATAACTGAAAGCACAAAATAATATGATAAACACCGAATAACAACATGTATGTAGAACAAGGCAGCTAACATAACTGTAAATAACAACTGACGTTATGGTGTGTAACCTAGCATGTCACTAGTTGTTATACAATCCGGTCATGGTTATAGTTATATGTCTATCATAGTGATCTATATGTACAATCAGGTGATTAGGGTCAGTCACAATGCATAGACAGTTCATTATCATTTATTATGTTAGCGAACACCAATTACCACCTGTAATAGACGCATCCCATACTACGCCTACTACACGTGTCAATCGGGGTCCTAAGTTTTGAAATTAACAGAAGAGACTTTGTCCATACTTTAGGTGGGTCCCGTACATACCCGGGACCACGGCCTCAGTTTCCTGGTGCTGAACCAGGCCGTACCGCTAGGTACTCAGTAACAGTAACAGTAACAGTAATCTCACTGTGAAAACAGTGGAACAGTAACAGTACAGATGGGATGTCAGTCATCCCCCAGGAACCCTGCAGTGGAACCCTCAGTCGGCTGCGCAACCTGTATCCTAGGTCCACCCAAAATACAGACTCTGTCTCCTCCATCAATTTCCCCAATCCCGGTGTAAGTTGTTCAATTACTTATTATTTATTTCAGTTAAGTCAGTCAATATCAATGTCACCTAGAATACTGAGACATGCAGTGACCGTAACAGTAACAGTACAGTAACAGTAATTGTATACACGATGAACAGTAATAGGAACAGTGAACAGTAACAGTAATCATGTATACAATGAATAAAGCTGTACCGATCGTTACAGTTTAACGATACTTTCCCAGTAATTTTCAGTAACATGAACAGTATGTTTATCAGGCAGGTATCTTATCTAATTTATCAAGTTACCTAAGTGGTATCATGATATTTATTCAGAATCACAATATAATCTTTTTGCGTTTATCCATTATGTATTTAATAAGCGAACATGAATAATAATTGACTTGTATGAACGATAATTAAACATGAACACTGTTTAAACATAACAACGTATATTGAAACAAGTTAGAAGCACTCACGTAAAATAATATCGTAATACTTAATAAGAAAACAAAGAACACTCACCTGAGATCGTCACGGGTCCGAATATAGACGTGGCAAATCAACTCATTAATCTACATTCAATTTAAATAATAATTATAAGAAATATTTTAATTTTGAGCCATTCTAAGAGATATGACTAAAAAATAATTTTACAGAGTCACATTTCAGTTTCTAATTTTATAGAAATTTTTCTGGAATTTTTCTGATTTTTTTCTAGATTTTTTCTGAATTAATTTAAGTCTAAAATCAATTAATAATCATAACGGGTCTGTTTTTGTATTTGGGTTGGGTTAAAATGAATTAGAACCCAAATATGTGGGCTCACTGCAAATCTGGGCTTCTGAAATTGGGCTTTGAATTAGTTTTCTATGTATTTCTTTTCCTTTCCTTTTGTTTTATGGGTTCTGGCCTGGCCCAATTAACCAGGCCCAGTTCTTTTTCTTTTTCAATTCTTTCTTTTCTTTTATTTCTTTTGGGCTGGGCCAATAACGGCCCAGCTCCCTCTCTCTCTCTCTTTTTTTTTATTACTTTTTTTTTCCTGGGCCTGGGCCAGTTAGAGGCCCGGATTCTTCCTTTCTTTTCTTCTTTCTTTTTTTTTTGTTTGGTTCTTGTGGGCTTGGGCCAGAGGCAGCCCACCCCTCTTTTTCTTTTCTTTTATTTCACTGGGCCTGGGCCATTTGCGGCCCAGTTCCTTTTTTTTTTCCTCTTAACTGGGCCTGGGCTTTACCAGGCCCTTTCTTTCTTTCTTTCTTTTTTTTTCTTTGTTTTTTTTTTTTTAGTTGGAGGCTGCTGCTCTCGGCTTCGGCCGAGAGCAGCACAAATAAAATTTTTTTTCTTTTTTTTTTAATTTTATTTTCCTTATATATACATTTGTATATATATATATATATATATATATATATATATATATATATCTATGTGTGTATATCTTCTAAAATTTCTATTAATGTATTATTATATTACCCAATTTATTTTATTTATTTAATGGATAAATCTTTTAGTTTCATAAAGAAGGAATTTTAAATCATGATACGTTATCAATTCTAATTCATATCAATTGGTTTAGATCTAGGGGAGATGTAGGTTTTTTTACAACAAAAAGGGAATCTTAAGCATGCTTGCTAATTAAATATTTGAATTAATAAAAAATCAAATTTTTTATACTTACTTGTTTCCTTGCTTTCTCCTTAATCTTGTATCCCGAAATCTTTCTTCGCAGTTTGAGAAAAATATGAGGATAAGGAAAGTTATACTAGAGTTTCTCTTGATGTAGGAGAGAAAGGAAATGTTTAGGTTTTATAAGGCTATAAGAGATTTTTTTTTTTTTTTTTTGAACCTGGACTCTAATTAGGCTAGATTAGCAATTAGATAAGAATGGAAAGTAGTAGGAAAAATCTCAAAGAGATTCTTCTTGAACCTGAACTCTAATTAGGCTAGATTAGCAATTAGATAAGAATGAAAAGTTGTAGAAAAAAATCTCAAAAAGATTTGATTTAAAATTTGAAATTATAGATTGTCTAGCTCATTAGATTCAAATTTAATTCGAGTGCTTTTAGATTACACGCCAATGTGGCATAATGGTTAACTCTCTTTTCTCCCTTGTTGGGGACCTAAGTTCAATCCCCAGTGCTAGCAATATATATATTATTATTATTATTATTTTTTTCATTTTATTTTATTTATTTATTTTTATTTTACTTTATTTTTGGATATGAGTTAAAAGGGTTATGGTTTATTAGATAATTGGATCATGGGTAGATGGGTTAGAAAAGAAGATCAATTGAGAATAACGGCAACAATAACATAATAATAATAATAATGCTCATCATAATGTATAAAATATAATACATATATATACTTGTATAATTGCAATTCAAAAACATATGCACTTAATATGTATGCACATATATTTATACACCTGTACAAAATACATTAATCAATAATAATAACTAATTCTACATAAAATTAATAAGAGTAGAAATACAATATTATTAGTTAGGGGATATTACATATACTTTCTAATATATAAAACGGGGGGTTGACTACATTGCCCTACTCAATTCCTCAGAAAAAATACGCAGTAGTGGTTCTTAACAAAGGAAAAAGCATGTGTCTGTAATGTAATATCTATTAGCTACTTAATTCCCCAACTTAATCTGAAACTCCAAGTAAATTGGTTGTAATTCCTTTTTCCCTGAAGTATGAAGTGCCTCAGATATTAAATTAAGTGTACTTTAGGAATGTAAAAAGCTCAATATTTGTTGTTATTACTGAGAATTGTTTTCATTCCTTAGTCTTTAGACATCCAAGATAAATTATTTCTACATTCTTCCACAAATTTAATCTGAAGTTCCTAGTAAAATTGCTTTAATTTTTTTCCCCCCGCTGTGTGAAATATGTGAGACATTATTGTCGAATTTGTACCTTATGACTGTAAAATACTTGTCTTTACTATCTAGATTGTTACTAATTGTTTTCATTCCTTGTTTTTCTTTATATCGGTGACATATATGTACATTCTTTCCCAATGTAAGATGGACTTCCAAGTAAATCTTTTGTAATATTTTCCGGTAGCCCATTACCTTAGACATTATCATCAAATTTGCCCCATGCTTCAGTTAATTATATTATTTTTGGGTAAATTATATAATTGCGGCTACATGTGGAGGATTTCATTTGCATATCTGACCAAGTTTACATAAGGACAGATATTAGCCATGGAGAAGGTAATTCTTAACAGATTGGCATTGCAATGAAGCCAACTGTCCCAACTACATATTTATTTCTCATACTGTTTAGTAAGGCTGCAATGCGTGAAAAAGAGGTGAGATGAAGCATTAGCTATTATTAGTCAGATGACTTAGATCTGCTTTATGTTAGTCCCGAATGCTCAACTTCCTTTAGTTCTGTAAACTGATGGGGCACATGACTTTCTTGTTTGCTGAGGTGGGTGGGTCTAATACAATACTCGATGTTCCTGCATTGCCCTTCCATGGTTGTTGCCTCAGCAGCCTATGCGGCCCGATGCATCCTCAAGAGCCATACTGGGTTCTCTGAGCCACAGTTATTTGTATGTTCTTCTCTGAGGCACAATTGTCGTATGTTCTTCATTTTAGTTAACAAATTTGTGTTACAGAGTAGCTAGTCCAAATGGTCTTGTGCACTCAATTGATTTTGTTGCCTGGTGCAGGGATTGTGCTCGAGTTTTGGTTTTACTCTCACCCCAGCTGCTCGAGACTGTAAACTGAATGTCACGCCCCGCTTTCAAAAATACATGGAAACGGAGTCGCGACAAAGGTCAGCGACGTATATACGCGAGGAAAATACCCCACGCATACACGCTAAGCCTAAAGTAACCTGAACAAGCTACAAATCTACCATGATAAATAAATATCACTGCAATATGACATATAAATATCTAACACAATGATAACAATGAATAAAGGAAATAAAATAACAACTGGATGCGACAGAGATAGAATCAGGAATAACATGAATAAAAGAATAAGGATACCTATAATCAAGAAAAAAGAGGCTCCAGCTCCTCGTAACGCGTTCGATCACATGAATACTTGAACAATATAAGAAGATGTCCAATACCCTGGACATGCGAATCCTAGATCGTCAAAAGCGACCTAATGAATGTGTGTGTGTGTGTGTATGTAACAGGGAAAGGTGTTCGTGCATAACAACGCAAGCAATAACAACATGATAAACTGCAGACTGAAGATAACTAAATAACATATTAAACAAATAACTGAAGTATAACTGAACAACTAACTACAAGTATGTAGAAAAAAGGCAACAATAAATGAATAGTAACTAAGCCAATCAGTGAGCTAATCAAGGGTATCTCAGGTCATGAGTATAATCAATGTCTATCATAGTTATATATACGTACAGTCGGGTGGTCACAGTCAGTCACAATACATTAACAACTTATTATTATTAATTATGTTAGCGAACACCAATTGCCACATGTAATAGACGCATCCCATACTACGCCCATTACACGTGCCAATTGAGGTCCTCAGTTATTGAAACTGATCGGTTGGAGACATTGTCTGTGTTTTAGGTGGGTCCCGTGCATACCCGGGACCACGGCCCAGACTCCTGGCGCTGAATCAGGACCTACCGCAAGGTAGTCAGGAATATGTATAACAGGAACAGGTACATGTATAACATGTATAATAGGAACAAGAAATAGGACGGGGTGCCAGTCACCCCACGGGAACCCTACAGTGAACCCTCTTTCGGCTGCGCAACCTAAATCCTAGGTCCACCTAAAATACAGACGCTGTCTCCTCCATCAATCTCCCCAATCCCAGTGTAAGTTGTTTAATGTCATGTTATTAGTTTATCAAGATTATTTAATGTGCATGTTACTTAAATCACTAGGATATCTCGGTGGTAGTCACGATAACAATATCAACATGTGAAATCAGGATACCGATATAATAGGAATATATAATATCAATGAACAGGATACCGGTATAACAGGAATATATAATATCAGTGAACATGATACCAGTATAACAGGAATATGTAACAAGTATAACATGCAGGTGTTATTACCGTGAAACAATATTTTCCCAACAATTTATGGTAGCATGGACATGATAGTTATCAGGTAACTATCAAGTATAATCAGTCAAGTTTCTCAGGTCAATCAAGATATTCAGGATGAGTAATGACCTACTATCATGAATAGAATAATCCGGGCAATGTATATAATCAACTCATATCCTCAAAGTCATCGACATATCGATCCTTTAAATCATCGGTATATCCGAATCTCAATAGCTTGCCATAAAACTCCGAACATATAATTTGATCACCGATATCAATGAAATCATTCTCATAATAACTCTATCTCCATAACTGAATTGATCAATAACTAAACATGAAGCACATGGTATATCCTCGAGATCAATAAGTCAACAGATACTAAAATCATAACGAAGTAAGAGAATCATCCTCAAACAACATATGGTCTAGAATATCTACTTCTGATACTTAACATCAACAAAATATCATCTAAATAAATCTCAAATACTCACTATTATAAATCTAGCTACGTCAATCTCATCTTAATGCAGATCAGCTTCATTATAAAGAACATAAATCTCAGATCAACTCTAACTCAAGATTAATCCAAACACAGTCCAACTTTCCTCACAACTAAATCCGAATCCAGAAGGATAAATAACTAAATAAGAACTAGTAAGGATACGAATATCCCGGTGACAAAACGTCGAGTCCAGAAATGTTATCAATCACATCTGATCCATTATCTGTGGTATCTCTAAATTATCTCATATCAATAGAGACGTCATATATACTTGTCCACAATATCCAAAAGAGTTTCGGTCAGAAATAATCACCAAATATACGAATATCAAATCTGATAACTAATACCAATTACATCAACCTCAAAATCGAGCTGAGTCAAGTCACAATCTAAGGTGTATCGAAACTAGGCCTAAGCCAATAACAGCGATCTACCAACACATGAAATGACACTAATACAAGCTCATATCAACTATGTAAATAAGGTGAACAATCACTAATGTCTCATGAAGTGATACAATTAATCAAACTAGTAAAATATAACAAAAAGTCACATGAAATGATAAAAGTAACATGTAAGTGCATACTGACAACGGTGAATACACAAGAACAAACACTCACAACAAAATTAAATAATACTAAAATACTTAGAGAAAACAAAGAACACTCACAATAAAATTAAATAAAATTAAATAAAGAAGTGAAACACTCACATGAAATGACGCGATTTCAGAACTAAATCGCCGTCTGTTCTTCACTGTACTAACCGGTACTGATGTACGGATCATCCATGGTTCGGTCTTCGAATCACCAATGTGTCGAATCCACAACGAGCACGAATCCGAATTGAGTCCGGATTTCCTGCAACTATCCGGATCTTACCAAACGAATCCGAAATATTGTAGCACGCGACCAAACACATACATATAAACATAAATACATGCTTAGCACCCACACGTGCATACGGACACATACGCGTATGTCCATACACATTAATATAAATACATACATACACATGCATGCATACCCACACTTAAATACTTGTATACGAGTATACGCATATATACATATAAATATATCAAGATATATACTATGCATATACACTATTTATATATACACATACATATACATACATACATATATTAAAACACATACACAAACCCACGCACACACACTTGCATGCATGCATATACATTTACCAACATGCCCCTATACATTAATTAAACTTCCATATTATTACACTTTTGCCACCAACAAGTAAATATAGCACTAACCTCGGGCGATTTGCGGCGCACCGATGGAGGCTCTGGCGGAGGCGTCGGGGGCCGCGGAGGATGTCGTTGGATAGAGCATCTCGCCGTGAAGGGCGTGGGTACATTCGCGCTCGCCGACGGTCATCAACGGCATCCCACGGAGAGACGGAAAATGGCTCAGAGGAAGGCGCTTCAAGGCCAAAAGGTGGAAACTTGGCTTGCCTTGGGGGGTGTTGCGCTGGCTGTGGGTTGTTGTTTGTGGGGAAACGGCCAAGGCATGCTGTGCTAATGCTGTGGGTTTGGCATAGGGATGATGATGTGCCAGGCCTAGAAGAGGATGTGGTGCGTGTACTTTGATACCCGGGTGTGCTGGATGAAGGAGGACACGACAAAAGGGCTTGAGAGTGATCTTGCCTGTGCTGTGTGCGCGTGGGGGTCTCGCCAAGGAGGGTTTGCAAGCCATGTGCTGTAGGTGTGGGCACAGATCAGAGGGGAAGGTTGGGGATCCGGACATGGGGGAGATGCAGTAGCCATGCATGGCCAGGGCTCAGTGGAGGAAGGCTGTACGTGGCTTGGTGGCTCGGCAATACGCTGGAAGGGGATGCATGCTATTGGGGGTGGTGATGGGCTAAAGGCGTGGAGGTGAATGCATCCGGCTGTGCAGGCTATGGGTGTTGGTCGACCTGCCGGAGTTATGGAGCGGTGGTAGGCGTTTGTCAGAGAAGAAGTAGGAGGAGGCGGAGACAGTGCGTGGGTGAGAGAGAGACGATGCATGGATGTCGGCTGTGTTAGGGAGAGGAGAAGAAGATAATTAGGGCTTGTTATAGGATTAGATTAGGTGATGATATATATATATATATAGGGTGTTATTGGGTATGGGTTGGTGGGTTTACGGGTTTAGGTGTAATGGATAAATGGGTATGGGTTATCGGATATTGGGTCTACGCCAATGGGTTTAGGAATAGGAGGGAGAAAAAATAATAATAAGTAATAAAATAACCAGTAAAATAAAATAAATATTTTGAAAAAATACAGTATAATTAGTTAGGGATATTACATTCTACCCACTTTATAAAAATTTCATCCTCGAAATTTCAATAAAGCGGGGAATGATAAAAATCAATTTAGGAAGAAGATGAAGCTTCTACGCCGCTTCTCACTGCATCAAGACTTCACCACTCTTCCGCTGCTCTGATTTCTGTTAACGGCTTTAAAATGAAGTGATCGAACTCAGGAGACAAAATTAGGGAAATAGAATCGAAAAGAGAATAGGAATCAAGATGGAACCCAAATTACTCTAAAAAAAAAGTTGGAATTAGGAATATCAAAAGGTTCAAGAGGGATCCGAAAAGAGAGAACGATCTATTCCAAATGGAGTTAATATTATCGTATGGATAGTATATGTATATTGTAGTGTAACTATAACTTGTTTCAAGTTTTCGGTAAGATCTAGGTTCTCTTTTTATGTCGAACCTAGCTCTGATACCAAGAAAACCCTGTCACGCCCCGCTTCCCAAAATACGTGGAAACAGAGTAGCGACGAAGGTCGGCAACGTATATACGCGTGGAAAATACCCCACGCATACACGCTAAGTCTAAAGTAACCTGAACAAGCTACAAAATCTACCACGATAAATAAATATCACTACAATATGACATATAAATATCTAACACAATGATAACAGATGGATAAAGGAAATAAAATGGCAACTGGATGCGATAAAAATAGAATCGGGAAATAACATGAATAAAAGAACAATGATACCTATAATTAAGAAAAGAGAGACTCCAGCTCCTCGTAATGCATTCAATCACATGAATACCTGAACAATATAAGAAGATGTCCAATACCCTGGACATGCGAATCCAGGGTCGTCAGAAGCGACTAATGAGTGTGCGTGTAACAGTGAGAGGTGTTCGTGCATAACATCGCAAGCAATAACAATATAATAAACTGCAGACAGAAGATAACTAAATAACATATTAAACAAATAACTAAAGTATAACTGAATAACTAACTATAAGTATTTAGAAAAAAGGCAACAATAAATGAATAGTAACTAAGCCAATCAGTGAGATAATCAAGGGTATCTCAGGTCATGAGTATAATCAATGTCTATCATAGTTATATATACGTACAGTCGGGTGGTCACGGTCAGTCACATTACATTAACAGCTTATTATTATTAATTATGTTAGTGAACACCAATTGCCACATGTAATAGACACATCCGATACTATGCCTATTACACGCGACAATCGAGATCCTCAATTATTGAAACTGATCGGTTGGAAACATTGTTTGTGTTTTAGGTGGGTCCCATGCATACCTGGGACCACGACCCAGACTCCTGGCGCTGAATCAGGACCTATCGCAAGGTAGTCAGGAATATGTATAACAGGAACAGGTACATGTATAACATGTATAATAGGAACAAAAAATAGGACGGGGTGCCAGTCACCCCACGGGAACCCTACAGTAAACCCTCTTTCGGTTGCGCAACCTAAACCTAGGTCCGCCTAAAATACTGACGTTGTCTCCTCCATCAATCTCCCCAATCCCAGTGTAAGTTGTTTAATGTCATGTTATTAGTTTATCAAGATTATTTAATGTGCATGTTACTTAAATCACTGGGATATCTCGGTGTTAGTCACGGTAATAATATCAACATGTGAAATCAGGATACTGGTATAACGGGAATATATAATATCAATGAACAGGATACCGATATAACAGGAATATATAATATCAGTGAACAGGATACCGGTATAACAGGAATATGTAACAAGTATAACATGCAGGTGTTATTACCGTGAAACAATTTTTTTCCCAACAATTTATGGTAGCATGGACATGATAGTTATCAGGTAACTACCAAGTATAATCAGTCAAGTTTCTCAGGTCAATCAAGATATTCAGGATGAGTAACGACCTACTATCATGAATAAAATAATCCGGGCAATGTATATAATCAACTCATATCCTCAAAGTCATCGACATATCCATCCTCTAAATCACCGGTATATCCGAATCTCAATAGCTTGCCATAAAACTCCGAATATATAATTTGATCACCGATATCAATGAAATCATTCTCGTAATAAACTCTATCTCCATAACTGAATTGATCAATAACTAAACATGAAGCACATGGTATATCCTTGAGACCAAAACTTTATCTGCCGGTGTGGGCGCAGATCAGAGGGGGAAGGTTGGGGATCCGGACATGAGGGAGATGTAGTAGCCATGCATGGCCAGGGTCGGTGGAGGAAGGCCGTACGTGGCTGGGTGATTAGTCTCTAATTTTGCATAATGAGGCAATTATCACTAAGAGGTTAGCATGTTGGTAGAGTCATTAGTAGTTAGTAGCCGTGAGTTTTCTTTCTCTTTCACTTGTTTTAGAAAAAATATCCAAAAATCACAAACATATTCTTTTCTATGTTTCTCACTTCTTTGTGTTTCACCGTACTTCTCTTTTTATTATTTATTTTCTTTTCTTTTCATTCTTTAAAACTTTGAAGAACTTTTAACATAAACGTGAATCAACCGGTAAAGCTTCTATCGCCTCCGTCCTTGTGGATACGACCCGTATAGCCACTTCGCTACTACGGAAGAATCGCAAAAGCAGTAACTTCGACCCCACTCTTTTACTTATTCTTGTGCTTGCTTTTTGCCGATCAAATTTTGGCGCCGTTGCCGGGGATGGAAACAGTTTGATTTCACATTTTTGTTAACTTTTCTTCTTTGTTTTTTTGGTGTGCAGGTTAAAGTTTTAGCATTGCAGAAGTCCACACTTGCTCAAGTGTGGTCAGGTAAATTCTTGTATATTTTTATATTCTGCTGCTAATTTTTGTTCATATTACCTGTACACTGTAAATAATTTTTAAGAACTAAAATACGGTAATTGGATGCTTTAAAAACGGTTTAGACATTTGCATCTAGGCACGTGTCAATTTTCATTCCAATATACTATATTTTGTTCTTATATTGCTGTGATAGGAGGTATACGTATGGCATTGCATATAATATAGGACAAACACTTCAGTGATTTACTTGCTGTTTTATGTTCATGCTTATCTATATTGCGCACTTGCACAAATTTAACTTAAGGGCAAAACCCAAAACAAGATAAGGTAGGGAAGTTATTACCCTCCCTCGGCCCAAAAATCACCTCCCCACTCACACAACCCAAGCCTTAATAAAAATGCTAGACGTTGGCCCCTAGGGACATCTCGGACTCATTTAGGAGATTGACCTAAGGGGGAAGTTGTTAGAAGTTGACTCTTGTCAAATCGGTGTCTAAGGTTGGGGATTGAGAGGCGAAACCTCGAAGAACAGTGGTTTGGCATAATTAGGCCCGTTGCTCCGGCACGGATACCTCCCACTGATCTTGCCCCTACCTGGCCGATTAACTTGTGGTCAGCGTCTGACAATATACCCCCCGTGGATAGTCTAACCAGTTAGGAGTCGTCTAGGTCTATGTCAACCCTAGCATAGGCTTGTTTTCTTTTTCTTTCTTTGTTTGTTTGTTTGTTTGTTTTCTTCTTTTTTGTAAATTGTGATATGGATTTTAACAATAATAATTCTTTCAATCATAATATGAATCCCTATTTCACACCGACCTCATTTGACTCGGATAACTCTGACCCGGTAATGTACAACATGAACCAACACTATATGCCGAGTTGGGATTATCCGACTCAATATGACCCATATCCCCACCATATGACCATAATTTTCATAATAATTTCAACTCTTCACAGAGTTCATGGGGATTCACCTACCCCGAGTCCAATTTTCAACATCTTGTCCACAATTTTCACAATTTTATTCCCCAATTTTGATTCATATACTCCTTTTCCTGAACCACCCGAAGAAAAATCATCATTGGAAAGGAGTATAGAAGAGTCCCTACAACAAATGTAAAATTTGCTCAAATCACAATCCTTCCTACATCAAATTCCACATACTTCTTTTCTAGAGCATCCAATTGAAGACGAATCTGAGCTAGAAAGCGTTTGGAAGTCTTTTGTGATAAAGTGCAAAACATGTTGGACTCCTCATCTCAACCAAATTTCAAGAGTCTTACTCATCCTTTCCAGTCTCACCTATTCAAAATGAACAGCCATCGGTACTGGACTTGAGTATGGAACCCTTGCGTGAGTCCGAGCATCAATTGCAAAATCCGATGGACTCACAAATCCACCATAATTTCCAAAATCAACTTCCATACTCATATTTTCAAGAACCATTTACAAAGAGTATGGAAGAAATGATTCGAATCCAAATTCTGTTACACGGCCTATCAGTAGGTTAGATTCACTTTTGAGCGAATTGATCACTGAGAGTGAGGAAAGCCTTTCTTGTCAACCTTTGACCGCTTCTTATATTCCTAACTCTACTGATTGGACCCATAAATCATGTCATTTTGGAAATCCAGATTCAATTTCAGAACACACATTTGAACTTGACCAAACTCCAAGTTATGAAAGTCACCTGGACATTCTGGCAAGTTATCCCTTTCCTGAAATTGAAATCGAACCTGAAAGTGATCCTGAACCTCAAGTAGATGATTCCTTTTTACTTTTTGATTCAATAATGACCCCGGATTATCTTTACCAGATTCTTTCTCTATTTTGGAGTCAACATGATTCTGTGCCAGTACACCGTGAAATAGAATCACCAATCTCCTCCTGATCACACTTCATCATTGGGGAAAGTGTGTGAATATCAATTCTTTGGTTTGGACCCTGTTTTTGACCCAATTTCGACTCTCATTGTTGACTCTCGACTTGATCTGAGTCAACTTCCCGAGTCGGTATCAGTTTTTGTTCCTGTTCCATTTGAGTCCAAATCACTCATCTCTCAAAATCACACTTCATTGTTGGACAAGACTGTTGAGAAAATGACTCAGTAATTATTTTTGAAACTTGGCCATTAGATAGGATAAAATTTTCAATAAGACCATTCAATCAATCATTCTTTTATTGGGTCATGTTAGAGAGGTCATTGGTGGATTTCTGGACGATCCACGATATCTTGATTGGGTAGCAACGCTTGGCCCAGTCAGACCACCACCGGAACACCACCATGATGTAATATTCCTTCTCTCTATTTGTTTCACGTATATACACATTCATGATGCATTGGAGGACAATGCGTGAGATTAGTGTGGGGGAGGGCTTACTAACATAGTTAGTTTTTCATTTTCTTTCTTTACACTTCTTTAAAAAAAAAGAAAAAAAAAGAAACTCTTTTTCTTTTTTTTACAAAACTTTTTGAAACAGAGAAATAGTTTTTTTGATTTATTTTTAAGAAATTTAAGATTATCTTAGGAATTAGGAAGACCTAAAATTTTGAAATTTTAAACCGAGTCAAAATAATAGATCTTGTCTAAATTATAGGTTTAAGAAAGTAAAATTGAAAAGATATTTTGATCTTTGAATTTTTTTAGATTTAGCACTTCACACTTACACAATTTTTGGGATTGAAACAAAGACTAGAAATGCCATAAAAATATATTTAAAAAGAAAAAAATTATTTATGATAAATAAAAACCACTTATTGAAGTTGGGTAATTATGCCTCAGGAAGCATGATTATTCATACCTAAAATGGTGGACAAAAAAAATAAAATAATCCCCTTTAGTTTTGTGGCCTTGTTTACTCGAGTCCTTAAGTCCGAGGGATGTTTTCTCATCTGGTGCCCTAAGACCATCGGGTTTGGGAGTCACCGGCTAAAGGCTCACTACCCGGGTAAATAGAAAGCCTAAGAAAACTAAGGGAAGAAAAAAAATATAAAATAAATAAATGGCATGAAAGTTAGAGTCGATATCCAAAAAATCTTCACAGTTCACAGAGTGCATATTTTTCTAAAGGATCAAAGAGTCAATTCAATTTAATTCTTACATTAATTTATAACAAGATTTTGCATTTCGACTTAGTTTAAGGAAGATTAATTCTGGTTACCTATGACCTTGGATCACTTATATTTTCGCAAAATACTTCACACTTCTCTCTATTTCAAAATGCATTTTCAAAATACTAACATTTGATTTCTTTCTTTATGGATTTTGTGGGGTAATCCGCTGAAAACCCTCAGAAGACAAAACTCCTCCTCTAAGGGAAACTTAGAGGTTTAACGGCTTGTTGCACATGCTCAGTGCAATCGCGTCACCTGCGAAGTGTGTAATAATTTTTCTTAGTTTTTTGTTTTGCTCGGACGAGCAAAATAAGTGTGGGGTGTGATTAGTCCTCTAATTTTGCATAATTCTCATCACATTCTCACATTTATTTGATAATAAATTCTGCAATAATATCTTTCTTGCTTGATCTTAGGTCAATGGTGTGCAAATGAAGAAAATGACCCAAATCACCCATTTAATTGGTGATTAAAGGGCTATTAAAATAGCTATTGACCTAAAGAGCAGATTCTATCAAAACCAGGGGCGCCAAACCAGAAACCGGGAGCCATAGCCGACAGGGGGACAACCGCGCAGCACGCAGCAGGCGGCGCCGCGCGCGCCGCCTAAGGACAGCCGCGGAAACGCGGCATTTTACCGCGTTTTCGGGGCGGCCAGACTAGAAACCGGGAACCATAGCCGACAGGGAGACAAAGGGCAGCACGGGGCTCGAAGCGCTGCGCGCGCAGCCATCACATGGCCGCAGAAACGTGGCATTGGCCGCGTTTTCGCGGCCATACGGCCGCGCGGCGCGCGCCGTTTTTGGTCAGCTCTTGTCTCCTGGCCCTCCTGTTCCTCTGATACTATAAATACCCCATGGGTTTCAGGAGAGGATATGCAAGAAGGAGAGAGTTAGGTAGTTTTAGTTTCATGTTATAGTTTAGGTTAGGTTAGTTTTCTTCCTCTTCCTCCATTGTAATTTCCATCTTGTAGATCTTGTATTAGGGAGAGAGAGTGTACATGTTTGGAAGTAAGAGTGCTTGTAATTGAAGGTGACAATCAATGAAAGTGCTCTCTTACCTTATCTTTGTTTTCTTCTCTCTAATCTCTTTTACATGTGTAGCTAATTTTTTCTCTCATGGCAACTAACTACTAACCACCAACTTGCTAGCTTCTTTTATGGTAATCCACATGAATCTAATAGCCTCATTTTGGCCTTGCTCTTGCAAGAGCCATTGATGGCTCATGATGATGGATCTAACTCTAACTTCTTAACTCTCTAACAAGCTAACATTACTTTATTTCATGCTTGCTCTTGTTGAGTTTTGATGATTTAAGTGTAGCTTGCACTTGTTTGTTGAGTTGGGTTGTGAAGAGTTACATATGGGTCATACTTTGAATCACTCTTGAACAAGGACTAGTGATGGCCAATGATACATGTGAGGCAATTATCACTAAGAGGTTAGCATGTGGTGGGTCATTACTAGTTAGTAGCCGTGAGTTTTCTTCTCTTTCACTTGTTTTAGAAAATATCCAAAAATCACAACAATATTCCTTTTCTATGTTTCCCACTTCTTTGTGTTTCACCGTACTTCTCTTTTTTATTCTTTATTTTCTTTTCTTTTCATTCTTTAAAACTTTGAAGAACTTTTAACATAAACGTGAATCAACCGGTAAAGCTTCTATCGCCTCCCGTCCTTGGGATACGACCCTATAGCCACTTCGCTACTACGGAAGAATCGCAAAAGCAGTAACTTTGACCCACACTCTATTTACTTATTCTTGTGCTTGCTTTTTGCCGATCACTGGGTGGCTCGGCAATACGTTGGAAAGGGATGCATGCTATTGGGGGTGGTGATGGGCTAAAAGGCGTGGAGGTGAATGCATCCGGCTGTGCAGGCTACGGGCGTTGGTTGGCCTGCCAGAGTTATGGAGCGGTGGTAGGCGTTTGCCGGAGAAGAAGTGGGAGGAGGCGGAGACAGTGCGTGGTGTGAGAGAGAGATGACATGCATGATATCGGCTGTGTTAGGGAGAGGAGAAGAAGATAATTAGGGTTTGATATAAGATTAGATAGGTGATGATATATATATATATATATTATATATATATTATATATATATATATATATATATATATATATATATATATATATATATATATATATATATATAGGGGTTACTGTACCTCACGACGGCTAAGAGAGTTTCTCAGCCGGCGGTGACGTCGCTGAATATATGCACATATCGGTCGCAAAGTATAGGCGCGAAAAAATAAAAAAATCCCGCCTAAAGAATCATGATCAAATTGACAAAAATACCTTTTTTACTTCTAAACTAGCATAAATTCATTCACAAACAAAATTTACTTAAAGAATTTTCAGTTGATATATCTACAGTTATAAAATTCCTAATTCTACAACATTGAAAATATAATAAAAAATTTGGATCAAGATAATGTGAAATAAACAGCAGCATTAAAAAGTAAAAAACATGTTTGAAACATAAAAAACATGATATCCTTCAGCACTCCGACGACGACGCTGTCTTTTTTCACATGCCTTATGTAACAGAATTCTGATCGTTTACAATTCCGCGATCATAGTCGCAGTCATAGTATAATAAACTTTCGAACACTGCGACCATGGTCGCAGACATAATATAATATAATTTTCCAATTTTATATGATGACAGCGACACTAGTCGCAGTCATAGTATAATACAACTTTCTATCACTGCGACCATGATCGCAGACTTAACATAATTAACTTTCAATTTATATCACGTCTGCGACCCTAGTCGCATTCTTATTCACATAAAAATAACAGACGAAACATGCTATCGTACATACTGCGACCTCGTTCAGCACTGCGACCAAGTCGCTATCTTTTTTCGCATCCTTATGTAACATAATTTTAATACTTTACAAAGTAGATTAGTCATGCGACCCTGAGATCATCCGCGTATATCACATCTTATAAAATACTATATTAATACTCTGAATTAATGAAGTAATTAATATTCTATCTACCGTGATACAACAACAGTCTCGAAAAAAGAGATGCACTAATATTAATCTCGATAAAGGAAAGATGTGCACCATACGTAATCTAAAGATATAGGAAAAACATTCTATAAAAAGTTAATTTGTACTTCACGTAGTAAACCTCTGAAAAAAAGGAACTTTTCGGATTCTCCCGCCATAACTCTTCAATTAATATTTAATTTTTTTATCACTTCTCCAATACTCAACCGTCACCTATAACAATTATTATTACTATTCATGTTCTTTCACATTATTGACCTTATATAGTGCTTGTAACTAATACATTATCTTATATCAAAAACTATATTTTTGCTCCTCCTTTTCAATTTGATTTCAAAAACTTCCAGAAAATAATTCATTCTTGAAT